>DF239921.1:18422-52679 GCA_000507305.1 Breviolum minutum Mf 1.05b.01 | reverse complement strand
GATGACGATGACGATGACGATGACGATGATGATATGATGATGATGATGATGATGATGATGATGATGATGATGATGATGATGATGATGATGATGATGATGATGATGATGATGATGATGATGACGACGATGAGGACGATGACGACGATGAGGACGATGATGATGATGATGAGACGATGATGATGATGAGACGATGATGATGATGAGGATGATGAGGATGAGGATGAGGATGATGATGATGATGAAGAAGAATAAGATGATGATGATGATGCTGCTGCTGCTGATGAAGAAGAAGAAGAAGAAGATGATGATGATGATGATGCTGATGATGCTGATGATGCTGATGATGCTGATGATGCTGATGATGATGATGATGATGCTGATGATGCTGATGATGCTGATGATGCTGCTGATGCTGATGCTGCTGGTGGTGGTGGTGGTGGTGGTGGTGGTGGTGGTGGTATGTGGTGGTGGTGGTGGTGGTGGTGGTGGCGGTGGCGGTGATGCTGTTTGTGGTGGTTGCGGTGATGGTGTTTGCGGTGTTGATGTTGATTTTTTGGGTGAACATGTGGATGGATGCAAGGTCGATTGTTGCACGTTTCTGTAGTACTCTTGATCAAACTTTAATACATCAACGCTGGGGAAGTCGGATATCGTCAGTCAAGCACCATTCACCATTTTTTCAGGTCAGCTCACCAAAACAAACTTGGTTGTTGCGGTTTGTGAGTCTTCGGGAAATATCACAGCGCGATTATAACACATTCCCAAACGCGCAGCTCCTCTTTTTTTTTCCAAGCATGCTTGAGCAACATATGGCCGGGTCCCAAGCTGTTGTGAACTCCAGTCCACAAAAGTACGGTGACGCTTTTGGTTTTGTGTGTGTCATCCGCAAATTTCATGAAGGTTCTACTATTCCTTTTTCGCAATACAGATGTTGAGATGTTTGTATTCCACTGTGGCACCTTTTAACATAGGTATTATTTTAACAAACCGGACGAATCATGGCGATTTATGGCGATACAACGAACCAGCCAAGGATACTATGGTGATCAACGCAGCGGCCTTGGTCCGGAGGTCATCTCCTTGGCAGCGAAACGTCCTGGTCGTTACAGGATTGGAGCCAAGTATTTCAGCACAGGTTGGGGCTGAATCAGATGTAGTGAAAGCAAACCCTGAGGTGTTTTTGTTTTGAAAAACGCTTTCCAACATGAAAACTGCACATGGATGTTTTTTGTTTACAAGAGTGGGTTGAAATTTGGAATCTCTAAAGTCACATCATCTGATCATACAACAGTATATCCCATTATATCCCATGATATCTATGGATACTATATTCGTATTTTCCAGTTTTCAAACCCTTCACTTTTGCAATTAGATAATGCTAAACGCAGATTCCTCTCAAAGTTTTGTTGATCAGGTGCAATGGGTGCGTCCCGTGGTACCGTCTTAGTACGACAAATGTCTGGTGGAAAACCAGTGGCAGAGCCATGGTGCAGATGTGAGTGGTTGGTTGCAGGTTGTTGCAGAAAGGAATCCAGTAAAACGGCGAAAAAACACATTTTTACTGCGTGAAAATGCTGTTTGTTAGGGCCTTGTGTATCAGAAGAAGGTAATCATTTGGAAAGTTCGGGGACATCCAAGTAGTCAGCTATGGCACTCCCATGGAGCACCAAGGAACCCATCATTGAAGTCTTCACTTTACCAGCTCACTATCCCAGCACGCTGCCCATTGTGGAGATAACAGTGACGTAGCGATGTTAATGAGCACCCCTTTGTAGAAGCGAAAGAAGTCCAAGAGAACAACTTGTTTAAGAACGATAATAAGGCTTCAAAATATGATGATAGAACTTGAGTGAGTAGGACATATTCGCGAATATTGGCACTATTGCAATTTAAGCCACATCTCTTGAGACCATTTTTAAACGGGCTGAAGCATGCCCAGCACAACGTGGTACTGTGGGCAAACCTTGGAGCTTCCAAAGTGGGTCTCCACGACCAACTGCCAAAGTGCTAGCGGAGTAGTCGCTGTCTTTCGTTGGTTCTTCAAGTTGAAGCATCTTGATTTCAAAAGTTCCCCAGGTCCATACGTTGCCGGTCGCTGGATTTATATGGAATCTATATACTGTATAAATACAATATATATTGAATAATATATTGATTTTATTTATGATCGTGTTCAGAATACGTAATAATGCAGGATATACAAGATTTAGATTATAGGCAGAATAACTTATATATAAGAATGCACCAGTATGTATAGATACGTTATGTTATCATATCATGGTCATTGTGCATTGTTATATTGGCGCATACTATGCTTGTTGCCTCCTCAAATCCTTGTCTTGCCCCATGTGTCGCCAGGGTGCAGAAATAGAGAAGTCCATCAGTGGCAGGTGCAGGATCCGCATGTGGCAGCCACTACTGACACGTCATCAGTAAACAGGTGGATACAACCCCCTAATATGATTATTTCATATTACGGTTGATGGAAGAAATCCCAAACAACCACCTGGTGGGTAAACCCTGTGAATAATGGGATACACTACCAACCTCAACTGGTTAGCAGGATTTCGTCCATCAACAGTCTTTCGCCAATTTGGGGAGCTTGAGTTCAACCCGGAACTTCCACATGCGGCTTTTCATGGTAATGATTAAATGAACCAATATACGAAAAGGAGATTTCAAAAATAGACATGGACCATTGGAATATGAATATCTTATGATTGCTGCTGTAGGACAGGAAGGGTGACAAAATTTCTTTGATAAAACAATGATGTTCTATGTTGATGATAAAATTTAGTAACCTTTCACGAGTCCAAACATGAATCAATAAGAATGATGTCCTAGACCCATGGATTTACCATACAAACCCTACCATTAATGTAGGTAAATATACCCTCCTGGGAACTAACATATCCCCCAAAAATGGCATTTTGAAGGTGATTTTCCTTTTCCCAAGGTGGGATATGTTAATCCCCTGGAGGGTATACCAGTCCCATGGGGAGATAAATTGTTGACATCGAATGGAACTTTCAGGTGGTGCAGTCGTGGAGCCCGCTGTGCTTTTAGACTTGGAGGTAAATCGAAGGATGGAAATCTTTGGCTCTTGAGATCCCTGGGAGCATCTAGTTAAAAACACCACGGAAAAATGGTTAGGGCGATTTTTGGGAGCCCCAAAAATGGAGGTTTGGATGGAGGTAAATGGTTTTTTGATGATTTTTTTTTTCTTCAAAAAAGGGGGTGATTTTTTAGGTTCCAGCTGAAATTTTCTGAAGGGTGTCAATAGAGAAACATCGCCATTCAGCAAAAATCCAAGTCGTTTTTAAGAGCCTGATTTTGGGGGGGGATGGGGGATGGGGGAAAGGAGCTGTTTGGGTTTCCCAATGTGGCACCCAGTTTCTTTCCCAATTGAGATTCATCAACTCCCAGTTGCCGCACTGATCGATGTATGTCTCGAATCACATCGAGATGTGTCCAAGGAAATCAAACTGGACCACAACAGAGGTGTCTGAAGGGCCAATATGATGCAACTTGGTGAATTTATGACTGTGAGATGGGATGTCAGCTGATGATGTCGAATAGTCACAATAGGATTCTTCAGAATCCTTGTGACTGGCAACGTTGAAGGCATCTATATGTTTATTTTGTTTTCCAACTACAAAGAATTGGAGAATCCAAAGTCTTCTGTGGGTGTCTTTGTTGGCTTTTCCAAACGTTTACCCTCCTGAAAACTAACATATCTCCCGAAAATTGATGAAAATGGAAGATGATCCTTTCCTTTTGGGTGGTTGGTGTTTTGGTCCATTTTCAGGGGCTTAATGGCTGTTTGTTTCAGGGAGGGTATCCCGTTCCCAAGGAGGCGACTCGATGCTTCACCGCTGTCGCCACCTTGGAGGGTGAAGATAAAGGAAATGCTCGTGAGGCGACGATGACGAAGATAGGATGGATGAGATTGGCCTGTTGGTTGGCCTGTTTGATTGTTGTCCTTGGTTGGGGTTTGTTATATAGATGATTCCATTTATATAGGGAATCTTTCTTTTATTGAAAAAGGAAGAGCCATGAAATCGTGTAGGTTTTAAATTTAGGGACGTCTTTTTCTAATGATTCTAATGAATGATTCCTTGGATGTGGAGATTCCTTGGATCCATAATATGGGTGTTTCCAAAAATAATGGTACCCCCAAATCATCCATTTTAATAGGGTTTTCCATTATAAACCATCCATTTTAGGGTACCCCTGTTTTTGGAAACATCCATTTATAGAAACCTGTTTGATCCTTTTTTTCCCAAAATGTGTCCTTGTAGATGTTCAAGACATTGGAACAGCCTACAGCCGGGTTTATAATGGAAAACCCTATTCAAATGGATGATTTGGGGGGAAAACCCACTATTTTCGGAAACATCCATATGGATTTTGTTTACTTACACCAGTTTTCCATATCCAAATCGCTGCTGGCAGGAGATGAAGGTCGCTTTGACGATGTCCGAAGATGGCTTGAACCTCACAGGCACCCTTGATGCACAGGACGGACACCCAAGAGTGCTTGGCATTTTAACCGGGTTCGTTTGGTTGGATTTGATTAGATTCGATCGGATTCATGCATTATTGCATTGGTGTATTAAAACATATTATATATAATTTATATACACATGTACATTTATGATATTATGATGATATATGATGTTATATGATGTATGTTTATGCTAGTACATATTACACTTAGACTCTTAGACGTGTTTGTTCTCTTCTATTCAAAATTCGCGCTTTTCATCAGGAGATCACCTTCCGTCGCATGATCGACTCGCCCAGCTTCTTATGGGGTGACTTGGTCGAGAGGCCAAAACGTTTGCAACACCAAGCAGACCTGCTATCCCCATTGTGGATTCCTGATCCTTCTTGATGGTAAAGGTACTATGATGATGATGATGATGATGATGATGATGATGATGATGATGATGATGATGATGATGATGATGATGATGATGATCACAATCACCATCCCCCAAGAGTCTTCCAGCCGGTTTTTTCCACCCAGGTTCAGCCGAGGAACAACACTTCGAGGACCTGCTTGATGGCATCACTTAGTGAATCGCAGTGGATGTGATCCCCGGGGATGACAGACTTTTTGTGGAGCTGTGGAGGAGACAACGTCTTTGAAGCAAATTGTGGTGACCTACAAAAAGTCGCACAAGGTGCTGAAAATCATGGGAATTTAAGGCAGATGGTTAACCATCATTGTCCCTTTTTTTTGGGGACTTATTTCAATTGGTGTGGATTCTTGTGGGCATTAGGGGGAAGGGCCGGAGATTCCTACTGTTGAAGAAATCCTGCTAACCAGTTGATACGGTAAACATCCCATTATTTACAGGGTTTTATTTATACATCCCAGGTGGTTGGCCTTGGGATTTTCTGAACCATCAACTTATGTATGAATGAATGGCTTGTTTCCAGGCTTTCCCTTGGTGAGTTTTTTCTCCATGGGTTTTGTTGTTTGCAACGAGGCCTCGGAAGAACTTCACTTCGCTCCCTTGGATCCGACTAAGCCCTTCACGCCCATTGTCTTGGAGGGTTTCAAAAGTCCCACTGGACCTGCACAGGACGAGACCGAGAGATGAGAGAGATTTTTTTTGTTTTAAAAGATGGCATGGAGAATTATTTGATGAAATATTTGATGAAATATTGGTTGATGGAAATTCATGTTGAAGAAACCTGCCAAAACAAAAACCATCGTTTCGTACTCCAGGATGCTGGAGTACGAGCTGGATGGTACTTGGCACCTTGGGTCATTGAACAAAAACAACACCAATCTGAAAGCCCATAAGTCGTGAGAATTTGGAAATTTCTGGGGTTTTCTTCGTTGGTATGGAATCCACCCGGGGGATCAACAAAACCAACCCGTTGAGTAAGCAACAGATTGGTGTCAGGGGTGGTGAGTTGATGGTTTGAACACTGAGGACATCATGGAAACTTTCTTTAATGACAGATCCGAGGTCTTTGAGGACCCAAATTTTTGGAAATCATTTGATTGATGTCTTCTTGTTTCCATCGGCATATCCCCCAAAAAAAGGATTTGAGGTGGAAAGGTACTCAAAGTGGCTGAACCCATTCGGCATTCAACGGATTTTGTGGTCCTTTCAAATGATGGTTGATGAATCAACGGACTCATTCTGACACAAGATTCACGGTGGGACTACAGGTAGGTTGTTTGGAGTGAAAAAGAGAACACTGCAGGAGATTGTAGCAGTTGACAGCAAATGCTTGGACAGTCTGGAAGAGGCCTACAGGCAAGGGCCTTTCCATATTGAACATGAATAGTGAGCAAAAACAGCAGATAGAATATGATTAGATTCCGTGTTTCAACCAATCCAGAGTCCAGGGTATTGGTTGCAACAAGAACATGATATGAGTAACTATCAATGACATCAGTCAGTGTTGAACCCAATACTATTCTGTTCAGTATCCTTTGATGTCTTTTTTTCTCGTCACTGTAAGAGTCGTGCTGTGGATATGAGCAACCAACATGGTTGCGAAACCAGGATTCAACAGGTTAGAACTGAACCACTTTTCACTGTTGTATGGAGATACGACTTGTCATAAGTCGTTTGAGTGCTTTCCCCCTGTCATGGTTGGATCTATTCTCAAAGCATGAAACACATTTTGTTTGATGGAAGACCAAACTTGGAGGATGTACTTTTTTGCAGTTTTTCAATACATTGGTCTTTGTTTATCATGCTCCAAACTTCGTGATTTGGAGGGATGCAAACTTGGATCCCTGGTGTTCCAGGCGTATCCATTCCTTGTACAAAGTCTTGCTGAGCAGTTTGGATAAAGCTCCTTTGCGTTTCTGGCCCGCGATTTTAAAAATCCCTCAATTTGTGCCTGTTTGTAATGACAGGTACCCTCCCCAAAACTAACGTGTCCCCTGAAAATGGGCGATCCCAAAAGGAAACTAGTCTTCCAACCATCCATTTTCAGGGGCCATGTTAGTTTCAGGGAGGGTAACTGTGAGAAAAATGGGGGGGAATTTTTGGGATGACAGTCAGGAGAACTGCGCCCTTTAAGTTCTGACCCCCCCATGGTGAATGACCTGACCCCCCCCGACCCATGGGAAAACTGAGTCGGGGAGGTAAGTGATCAAGTTGCCACGGATTTGTTCATTGTTTTGCCACCAAGTTCATAGACGTTAAGCTTGTTTCCAAAAGATACAGTAGTTGTTTTTGTTTTTTCCCACCCAACAAGTACAGTGTGACTGTACCAATTCACCCTGATATATATTTTTTCATTTGCTGGCAATGCTTTTTTTTTTGAGGAAAAAATCTTTGCCCTGACGTTTTTCCTGAGGTTTAGTCTTTATCAACGCCTTCAAGGTGGAACAACTCCCTGAAGCCGAGATTTCTTCGAAGGGATCCCCCTTGAGGCCACCCTATTTCGTGGCTGATGATTGGGTGCCAGATGAGACAGGGAAAGAAGATGCTTTTGTTGTTGAAATCCCAATTTAGCTGTGTAGTTGGGAAACCCCTATATAATATACCCTAAACAACCAGGCGTTTTTTTCATTGCTCAGATGTTTCTTTTGGTTCTGAACGGTGTTGAAGTGCTGAAATTCATATTGTGAGGTGGTTTTGAAATAACTTGCCTCATGTTTTTTCTCAAAGAAGCTGGGGGTTTGGGTTGGTGAACTTTGCCGGAAAAGCTGATTCGCCACATTTTCCAGGGGAGAATTGGGGACGCTTACAGAAATAGGCGGGGTTTTGGACGGTGCTTGGCAATGTTTGTATGGAGGTGACAACTGGTCAGTTGGATTCAGTTGGTCATACAGTCATACCTGCTTTCTATGACCAGCTTGCCTAAGGTGTTGATTTTGGTATACACATAGTTATCTCACTCATGTCCCTTTTGCCAGCAACTCTTGATGTCGGACAGGTGCCATATTGACAGGAGAGGGTTTTCAACGCAGCAGTCCAGTGTTTAAAGCTGGTGTGAGAGCTACTTAGTGAAAACGAGACAAAAGAGTTGAATTGGCGATGCTATTTTTGATGTCCAATTATATAGTCCATAAATATTGCTGAATATTGTATTCAGTATATGTACAGTATACCTATATACGTTTTCTTCTTTGGTTGCATTTGTTTATCCAGCATCTAGGGTTTTGTGAAGGATACATCCGCATATATCCTGACTGATATGATGAGTCTTCTTGTTTCGAGTTTAAGACCTGCAAGATGGATTGATAGCAAAGATTTATTATAATCCTTGTAACATGATATAGATGGAGGTATGTCATAGTTGTTATCTAATCTTTTCTGTACAGTATTAGAATGTAGATTTGCAATAGACCACATGGCATAGAGAAGATGGATGATATCTGACCGTCCCGTATCAGTCACAAAAAACACAGACTGTAGATATATAAAATCAGAAACCTATACATGTACCCAATATGTTTTTGCATGATTATCATATCATGAATGAACATGTTGTATACATATGTAAATCATATGTACATAACTATATATATACACACATATTCTCTGTCTATATACGGTCTGTATATAGAGGATACCGCTTCTGACAGCTATTTCGCCTCAATCTCCCAGGCTGGTTGGCAGGTAGACGTGGAGCAGTCGTTGCTCCAGACACAGCGACGCCTTGGGCTGGTGAATGCTGGACCACCAGAGGACTGTCAGAAGGATTTTGATGCTTTGAGAAACAAAAAACCTTGGAAAATTCAGATTGTTGAAAAATGTTGGTTTCCGAAGATATTGTTATAGTTTGTGTTCTTTAAAAGTTGTATGACACCCGAAAAAAATCAGAGTTTGCAGCGTTGCATAGCTTTTCAAACTTTCAAAGAGGCTGCGCCTTCCTGGATATCTCATCTTGCCAACTTTTCACACAAAACGCATCAAAATGCCGTTGGCAGGATTCCTTGAAATTCCTCTTGGAAACTTCTGAGGAACGTATCATTCGTTTTACAACTGAAGCAAGGTCAGAGGTACAGGTGTGGCTTTTTGTTGGAGGACTTTGATGGGTCAGAGGGTGATAAACGACAACTAGTAACTTGTTTTCGTTGAGGAGTTGTTTTTTTCCAAGATCCAAAGGGCTTACATGAGAAATCAAGAACTGAATGCATAGGAAACTGGATTTTTGGATACCTTTTGGATACCTTTTAGCTAAATCAAGCATGGCTTTGGTCACGGCAGACAGGATTTTCATCAAGCCTTGACATGTTTGATCCCCTTTTAAGAGGTGGTCTCCGCTGAGAACCCCGTGAGCTTTCCGGGAGTGGATTCAGTGGTGGTGAGGCACCGGGCGTCGGGGGCAGTGATAATCATCAACAGACATACTCGAACGAATGAAAGACTATCATTATTGATGTTATTGAATATTGATGAACAATGATAATGCATATATGATACACATATATGTTTATATATATTATATATATATAATATATGTTTATGCATACCGCCATGCGTACGTTACGTGCATACAAACCATCAAATCGCCATAGCATTCCGGTTTTCCATATCTGCAAGGTGCCAGAGACCAGGTCCTGAGCTTCAGACTTGGGACATCCGGGGGACATGGTGACCTGTTTTCTCCTCCCATGATTTGTAGGGTGGAACCAAACCCACATATTTTTGAAGATTGTTTCCAAAAAAAGTCATTGGGGCTTTCAAGTTTTGGATCATTGGAACATAAATCATCTCCAAAGTGAATTTGAAATTGACTTGTTTTTTGGGAGTCTTCAAAACAAAACAAACCAAGAGGAGTTCCTTCAAATTAGGTGAAACTGGTGTAAGGTATCAGTTGTTTCTGACTTTGGAGCCTTAAGATTGTGCCCTGAGACAATCCAGCAGCTCGATATCTTCTGGTAGTTTGTCCAACAGGCCGATTTGGTCGTCGTCATTGTTAAGATGTTTCAATCTGGTGGGAACCAGTGAGTTGAAGAGTTTATGAAAGATATGGAGACATGATCATGATTGATCACCTAGTCCATCCTATTCCAATCATGTGTATGATTCTTTATTCTTTTGTTTATTTCGCCCTACCTTTTTTGTGGTAGAGGGGGATAATACAAGGCCGGTCAATATGGATTATTGTAACTTCTGGCATAGTATAGGTGCATACAGCCGCTATATTATACTCTGTAAACATAGCCATTTATAGCACAGTTGTGGGAATATCTGGCAACAAACCATTACCGGAATTTCCTCACAGTTTTTGTTGGCCACATTCGGGCCACCGTGTGTCTTGATCGGTAGGTCCGGACCATGTGGCACCAGAGAAAGAGCAACTGCAAAAGCTGGCAGAGGGCACTTCTGGCGCTATTGTCAAAGAGCATTTTTGGCTTCACAAACAAAACTGATCCCGAATTGGGCAGGGTTCACAATGGACCGGTTTAACAATGCTGATGCCTCCATAATGTTACATTACAGTGGCACAAAAACAGTAGAAGTCATGGCCTAAGATTGTAAGTTATCAATATCTAGGACTGGTTATTTTGAAAAATGGACAATACCATCATCTTTATAACACATACATATATATATATGTACATTTATACCTATAGATTAGATTAGAATATATGATATATGTGACTATGATATGTTGAAAATGTATTCCACTCCAACACTTCCAGAGTTCATGACCTTTCCGCCAGGTTGGGAGGAATCTTGTGACCGACTTTATGGTTTGAAGGGAGAAGAGGTGTGGTGGAAACCAACGGCAGCGGGTTTGAAGGATTTGGGCTTCCCTTATGGTTCATGGGAAAAGGGACCGGGTCCCTTATTATTAATTATTATTGTAAAGGAAAGGATCTGTGTTGAAGCTGTGCAGGTTTTTTTTCTTAATGGCATCAATTTTGTTCTGGGAGCAAAATTGGGTTTTCCACACTTCCAGAAATGGTTTGACCCTATAATGCTTCCTCCAACGATCATGGTTCAGTGGTGAATGAAGGATGATAGGAAGCACCAAAGCTCACACCAGCTTCCAGCGTGGTGAGTGTGGTTTGTGGTTCGACACAACTCTGAGGAAAAAGGAGGTTTTTGACCTCTGATTTTGCCTCTGGTGTTTCAAAATCGAGCATTCCACATAAAGCAAAAGTTTACGTGAACAATAAGCTTAGGAAACATACCACAACAGGTGATTCAAAGAGATCAAAGTCTAAGTCCAATCTAAACCTATATACAATGTTACAATATCCTATAATCTAGAATCTAGAAGAGAACCCGGTTTGCCGGTTGCTCCCATGTGGGCCAGGTCTCAGTAGAAAGAGATGGTTGGGATGAAGTGCGCTTACGAGCCGCTGGCTTGCAGCAAAACAAATCCATATCCTTGCGACGGTAGAAACAGTGATATTTCTTCCACCAGGTCCATGAAACAGATGTGAATCGACTTACAACGTTGTTCTCTCATTCTCGCGATCGATGATGCGATTTGGGATTACTTGTATATAATTGAGGCTTTGTGTGCTCATCATGGCTGGGAATTCTCTTGGTGATGCCTGCATGTTGTGTTCCAAGGGCTTGAAAGTTTGCTTGTGTTTTAAGCCGCAGCTGCAGCTGCTTCTGATTGACATCAAATTTTCGGGATTTAATAGGTAGTGCTGTCAGGCAGAGGTTGGAAAACTTGTTACTATTGATGTGCATGCAATTATGGGTACTGCCATGACCAAGCCTACTTCCCACCGTGGCAGGATGACAGAGGACGATGAACGTCGCCGGCGGATCGCGCAGGCATCGGGATTCACAAGTCTTTAGCACAACTGAACAGAGCTGTTCTGGTGTAACAGGGCTTGAGACTTGTGCAGTGCAGTGCTGCATATTTTTGTACAAGTATACAGTATACGTACTCATATTTGACTTATAAATTACAACCGTACCGGTATATCATTCTACATGTCTGTGTCATGTCATTGTATACCATTCATTCACTTTATATACGTACATTAATTATAGTATGCATATCATATGTATGTGTTGGGAAGGAACATACACCTGCTAGTGGTGACTGTTGGTAGATAGGTAATTCATTCATATTCATTCAAAGCAGCAAACCATTGGAAGATTATTCCTCTGTATCTATTCTCTGTCCGGCCTGTTGTTCAGGGAGGCGTCAACTGAAGTGCATTGCTGAAAAATCATCCTGAGAGTTCTCAGTGGCAAAATAGCCATGAATTCATAGGATGAAACAACAGCCACAGTTTCAATGTTACTTGTGCTAATGTTTGCAGTCAAGTGCGCTCACTTGCAACTTCTCCTGAACTTCTGGAGATAGAGTC
Source organism: Breviolum minutum Mf 1.05b.01 (assembly GCA_000507305.1). NCBI lineage: Eukaryota > Dinophyceae > Suessiales > Symbiodiniaceae > Breviolum > Breviolum minutum. The sequence goes on along the minus strand of DF239921.1, from coordinate 40,399 downwards.
AACTCTTCAGCTTTACAGCCTGTTGGGTAAGCTTTGATATAGGTTCACATAAGGATATCTACAATATATTAATTATATAATACAGTACGTTTTTCTTCATGTTTTCATGGGATTCGTAATGAATTCCATCAGCTTGTTTGTTTCTGCTCCCTGTCATTTGCAGCAAATGACGGCAGTGATACACTTCGTCATTTCTGAAGAGGTGCCGGTGTCGGTGATCCTGGCGATCTCCCCAACGGGTGCCTCCGTTGTACCACTAATGGAAAATTTTCCGCAAAATGTGGAGGAAACGTTTTGGAGGTTGAAACTTGATTTAGCATGGGAAAAAAAGATACCACGGAGGAAAACCACCAATTAGGAGGATGGGCGAAGGTTTGGAAGGGTCTTCCACATTGGATCAAGGAATCAAGACGTTTGAGAAGGATGCTCCCTGTTTTAGTTTGACAAGCATCGTCAAAAGTCTCTTAGAATTTTTGATTCGACTTCATTGACGAATCATTGAACCAATTGCATGTTTAGGATGTTTATCACTTGCAGTTTGTTGAAAAAAGTGCTTTTCATTACTTTTCAACAACTATGCCAACTATGCTTGCAGACAGCACTTCAACGGGCTCAAATATTATCCGTTGTTGCTGTTGTTGTTGTTGTTGTTGTTGTTGTTGTTGTTGTTTTCACAGCATTCGCAGCTACATGTGCATCTTTCGAACCTGTCGCTGTTTGTGGCTGGAAGATGCTTATTTCACGGCATGATGCTAGCGTGGCTAGCGCTCATGCATTGGTCTGGTGCTCAGCATCCCCCCAGAAGAAGGCTACATTTCATCCTGAAGTTTACAGTTTGTCCGTTGACTTCTTTGAAGAGGTACACTTGTTAAAGATAGGAGGTGGAATGAGAAGGGTTAAGAGGGCAGGGATCTGGTATGATTTGCTAAGCTTTGGACCCCAAATTGACTCAAGAAATAACTCAGAAATAACAGTTTGGAGTTTGTAAAAATGTATTTTGGCAAGCAGTTTTTTTTGCGGATTTCTGCAGTTTGTCCCACATCGTTCTGTTTTGTGACCCGAACTGGTACTGAGTTGAACCTCCAACTTCGTTCACAAGCTGCATGTGGAAAGGACTGCCGGATTGTTTGATCCTGAACATCTAGAAAGCGGAGTTTTGCAGATAGATTATATGGTGATGATGATGATGATGATGATGATGATGATGATGATGATGATGGGGAATGGTAGTGGGCAGTGATTGTGATGGCCGTGGTGACATGGTGATGACACTGGTGCGGCGATAAGGATTCTTGAAGGTTGTAATAGTAATAATACGAAATCTGTTATCATATCAGTCCATTGCTGCACAACTCACGTCAAGAGCTTGTGATTGCACCATACGATTCAGAGGGAGCGTGGCAAAGAGAATGCTGGGGTATGTTAACATCAATGTCATTCCCCTTGCTTTGTGCTTTTGAGTATGGCATCAGGGGATGAGGGGATGAGTAACACCAGAATCTCACAGCGATGTATGGGAATCAGGCACCTTTCACTTTCACCCTTGGCATAGACCAGGATGCATATGACACTATGGGCGCGAAGACGCAGGACATTCAGGCGAGGTAAGATGGTCTTATGGTTTTTTCTGGTAGATTTTCAGTGTGCTTGCAGGACAGATTGATGTTTACCAGAAGTATGATCATCAAAGACTAGTGTATGCCAATGCTACAAGTGAGATTCAGATGCATTATCTCTTGTGACAGTGCCCGTAGTATGCTCGTTTCTTTGATTGGCATATGCAAAAACCGGGAAGACTTCTGAAGCCAGCGTGACATCACAAAAACCCATCCCAAAATACTGGCGAAATGAATCATGGAAGATCATGGAGCAATGATCCATTTTTTTCCACAACAGGATAGTGGTGCAAGAGATCCACCGGTGAGCAATGAGAAGGATGCTAAGGACAGCTCACTGTGGAAATTTTGGGGGAGGATGGGAGGTTTGGCTTGTGGAAATTGCGAGAACAACAACATCCTGAAGATGTTGATTGATCCTCGCCCGATCTTGATACCAGTGATGTTGGAGTAAGGGAAAAAACCAATGGAAGCACTCCAAGCAATCAATAGGATTGCTGATACTTGGCTGAGTTTGGTGACATATGAGTGATTATCGTTTACTCTGAGATGTTCACAACATCTTACTACATTGTCAACATAATGTTCTAAAAAAATACTTCATATATTGACAACATTCGACAACTAGAAATTTTGTTGCTTTTGATTGAAGAAATCCAGCTAACCACTTGATATGGGAAATATCCCCATTATTTACAGGCTTTTATACATCCTAGGTGATGCAGGATTTCTGAACCATCAACAGTATCACTTCATTGTCCAACACACAAAAGCACGTCTGACCCATCGAATTCGCAGGGCTTAATGGTGGTCGACTTGGCATTGGAACTTCATCGACGTGCCAAGGTACGTAGCTGTACGTACTGGTAAGGCTGTACGTACTAGATAACCCTCGCTCGCCGGAATTGCTTCCAAGTGATGGCAATTATATAGATAGATATTATTGTACGTCGTATTATGATGTATTATGTATATATATATATGTCAGAGTCTTACCTGGTTTCATAGATTTATTCATTGATTATTGAAGCCTTTTTTTTTGATGACTCACAATTTTCCATACATGTTATAAAAACAACATCAATGCACCTCATAAATCATTGTGATGTTAAACAAAAGACATGTTTGGCTTTTGTCAGTTTGTTTCCAATAAATCTCATCTTTTTCCACCGAAAAAAAACAAGGTCCAATGAAAAAAATCGCTTTTGATGAACATCTTGGGTTCAAGGTCTTTGCTTTGGCCGGAGACACCTTGAGAGCCAAGCAGTCCGAAAGCTCAGGGCTCTGTTTCGGAGTTCCCCAGATTGATCCAATGGTGAGTCTTGTTGGAGTCCTGTCCCGAGGTTGATAGAAAGCTGCATTGAACAAATGGGAAGCGTTGGGGAGCCAAAGAGATGTGTCACCAACCAAAACTTTGGCAACAAAAAACAAGTTCCAAGTCGTTTTTTTTTGAGAATGTCATTCTTTTTTGTTTCTTGTTTCATTGGATGTGTCACATTCAGAACTTGATTTGCTAGTTTGAAGATATTTGCAACACAACTAAGTAGCCTTTTTGCTATAGAATGATTTCCTCATGATCAGTCTTTTTTCACTGGCTCCGAAAGTGGTCACAATATTTCCAGTCACGATGAAATCAATTGAAATCCATTGTTCCTTTGTGAATCAGTGGCAATTTCGAGTCCGTTTCAGTTGGCCAACTGGGTTGGAATCAGACCAATTTTCCCCAAGGCAAAGGTGTCGTTTCCACATGGCTCTCGGATTCTACAACTTTGCGAGACCTTGCTGGAGGCAACGGTGGGCTGAAAGCTCTTGCAGCAAAGGTTAAAGGTGGTGAAAACGAAAAAACAAGGTTAATTGATGTTAATTGTATATGATCAATTTCCTAGCCGAGATTATATTTGTGACATATCAGACCACTGATCAATTAAAGAGATCATATATTTTTTCAATTGAAAGATGATCACATTTCTTGTATGTTAGATTCAGATTGGTCATATATCCATAGCATCCATGTAAGGTACATATATTTACCTACAGTCTGGCTTATTTTGATGGTACATGATGTAAATGCATGTAAATATGCCATCCATGAATTTTTAGATCCATGATCTACATGATGATGGGTTTCTTTGGGATACATATATAGATCATATGATGATCTACGTCGTATCTCATTGGGAATGCTGATGCCTCAAATTCGACCCAACCGATTCGAATTTGAGGCATGGAACACGGATGGCGTGGTACTTCAGGCTGGGGATTTCTCCGAGGGGTGCCCAATCTTCATGGGTTTCCCAGGGAGTTGGTTGGTGAGTCCTTGGTTAACAAAAAAGGACCCCCCTGGTTGTTCCTTAGGGCTTTTTTTTGGGGGGGGATGAGATGAACTATTACCCAGTTATGTGGGGATTATGAACTGTAAAGCATGACATTACAGGATACCTGTTTTTTTTGGTGAGTGGGAGAGGGTCAGTTACAACATTGGAACCTCCCCAACTGAGGCCGAAGAGAATGATTTGGTGGTAGAGCTGGAGCGTAGCGTTAGTGAGGCCTTGCGCCAGGCCTGGGAGTTTTCATGGAAAAAATATGGAAACCCAATGGTGCAGGTATTGAATAATTTAAGATTGTTTTTAGGTATAGTGTTTGGCAATGGTCAGGATGTTCAAAGACATTTCGTGTTTTTTGAAGGGTTTTTTGTGGTTGGTTTCAGTTGAAAGAATTTAAGGTTTAGGTTTCATGTAGGTTTTGAAAGATCTTCAAAGCTTTCAATAAAGCTGAGATGCTATCTTGGCGGATTTAAGTTTTGAAAGGGAGAATCAATGACATCACCGAAAGGACAGGTTCCTTCAAGTGGAACCTTTTTATTGGATGAATCTAAGGATCAGCGATTCTGTGATATTATGTGAGATGTTTTGGGGACACAATCTGTGCAGGAATTATGACTCAACCATCACGCACAATCCCAAACAGACCTGCCTATCATGAGCTTGCTCCAAAAAAAACATCACAATTGTTGACACTTTCAACATTAACACACCTACATGACACTAGTGAGAGTGCCAGGTGACACAAACTCCAGTGGTGGCTGCCAAGTTAGTCTTAGGAGGAGCTAAGGGCTAAGGGGTCTGATGTTTCGAAGGTGTCTAGAAAAGAATTGGGAACCACGAAGCGTTGATATGTCTTTGAGATGTACACTTTCAGAATCTACCAGACTGGGCAAGGTAATGATTCCATTGTTTTCGTTAGCTGTTTGTTGTTTCTCACCAACATCCGGCCACATGATTCTGTTGAAGATGGTGAACATTCATGAAACCTCCAGAAGCATTTGGGCTGTCACGAGAAGTTTTAGTTTGAATCACCACTCTTTTTTTAAACACATATAATCCATTGGGGTCCATGTAGCTTTGGCTTTCGAGAATCACTTTGGAGCAAAAGCATCAAGAAAATGAGAACATTCTCTTGGTAATTCCTCCTTTTTTTAAAGGAAACTGGCATGGTTTCCTCAATTTCCCGCGACCAAACCACAATCGTAGCCGGAGATGGACTTTTTTGAGGAGCTGGAACTACACCCAGCACATCATCTGAGACGACTTCGGCTCGAGGACGGAGATGGAGAGTCTGAAACACAAACAGAAACATGATGAAACAACAGTTGTAGTTGTAGTATGTTGTGGTTCTTATTAGTTCCTTGATGAGAATGGTAAATTTAAATCCTTCCATTTGTGATTTTTAATTTAACAGTATTTAAACATATTTGAACGTATTCCTTTTTTACCCCTTCCTCCCATAATCATGGTTCAGTGGAAGATTTATCCCTGTTCATGTATTTTCCTTTCACTTTCGGGTGGTTTTCCACCATGATTGTGGGAGAAAGGGTAAAAAATGAAACCACCACCTACCCTTGGACCCCAAAAACCATGAAACATGAAGGTTAAACCCCTCCCAACAAAATAGGGGTTATAACCCCTAAAAAATGAAGGAACCCATTGTTTCTAAGAGCATTAGGGACTTCCCCCGAATGAATTTCCGGATTTCTCGCAGGTGAACGCATCGCTTTGGATCCCAAATCGGGAGGCCTTCTCAATGCAGCGGCGGCTGCTGCCGAGGAGACATAGGGATGGATGGATGGATGTTAGAATTGGTTGGTGATCCAGTGGGTGCCTAAAATTCCCATTGATTTTATACATAATTTATTTATAAAATCTTATTCTAGATATAGAGATACCCATTCACCATTTGTTACATGACATATAATTATTTGATTCTCAATGGGGTGTAGATTATCTAGCACAAAAAAAACCTGCGGAAAATCCATGGATCGTTGCTTCAAGGCTCGAATTATTGATGATGCCTGCAGTGGTGTTGACTGGGAGGAAGGCTTGAAGATGGTTGCATGATGGTGTTGGACATGATGGCTGGAAAAATTGTGGATTTTGATGAGTCAACAAGGAATCCATTGATTTGTTTTGTATACATCATATACCAGTGTGCACCAAAAGGTAGTGAAGATCTGTTTGAAGTAATCTTTGACTAGATTCTAAATGATAATGATAGTAAAGACATCTAAGAACTCACCTGTGTGAACCTTGAAAAGACTTCAAAAAAAGCATCAACCTACGTATTTCACCTAAGTAGACCTCTCAAACATCACCAAGAAAGACCAAACACCATGATACTATTTGTTTCCAGATTGGGAAGTTGTATGTTACCCTCCCTGAAACTAGCAGTTCGCCCCTGAGAAATAGGCCATCCCCAAAGGAAATTCATCTTCCAACCATCCATTTTCAGGGCGAACTTGTTCGTTTCAGGGAGTGTATATCTTCATGCCATTGTTTTTTGCATCTCCCTTTGAATCCAGACCCCTTGCCCAGAGTAGGATTGATGGTCTCAATCCCATCCAGAGAATAGGATTGTAGGAGAACTCCTTTTCTTAGGACATACCCCGATTCTTAGGGTCTCTGTAAAATGTTGGAAACACTCCGGTAAACTAACCTAGCAATGGAAAATGGACCCGAAATGAAGATATAGTTCCAATTAAAAAATTGTGATTTTCCAGCCAGCTATGTTAGTTTACCAGAGGGTATGTTAAATGTTGGAAATCCAAAGGTACGTTTGACATTTATTGATTTTTCCTTTTCCCAATATGGTGGGGGATATGTATGTGAGTTAGTTCCCTAGGTCGGGCATGTAAAAAATGGTGCAACAAAACCCACAAAAATCTCACCTCAACAATGTTACTGGCTGGCCCTTGGTAGGGAATGAAGCAAGTTTCATCCCCATCACAACCGATGTATGATTCCCTTCCCTCATTCCCTTGCTGCCAAGGTGGCCCTTATGGAATTTTAACTGAATTATCCTCTATCACTGGCTGGTCCTTAGTAAGGTTATAATGGGGATGAAACTTCCCTCATTCCCTTACTGTTGATGCTTCAGAAATCCCACAAGGCCAAAGCACCGTTTGGCATGGATGGTGCTAAAGAAAAACCTTGAGTAAATCATGGGATATTCTATGTCTATATCCCAACCTCAACTTTGGTGAGTGGAAAAATCCCGCATTTCTCGATTCATTCCCTACCATTTCCACACCTTCCCCGGGCCTTTTCGGGGCCACCGTGGCCACCGTGGCCCCCAGGTAGTCGCATTAGCTCCCACCAGCCAACACCTTTAGAATCACCGCGCACCTCAGAGAGTCCACCCTCGGACCTCGAGGCGGCGAGGGGTTGAGGGGTTGAGGTTGATGGGAAAATCCTTGGGAAGTTGTGGGAAACATGTAGTGCTTTATGGAATTTGAAGCGGTAATTTCATATGATGTCATATGATTTGATATGATTTTATATGATGATTTCATATGATCATTATTATATTTGAAAGCATTTTTGGTACACATATTGGAATCAGAATGATCTATATTAGATGATCTAATTAGATATGCTATGATTCCTGAAGCTGTATTTGATTGAGAATGTCTTTCAATCATAAACGTTTTTTTAATGTTCTTTTTTAAGCTATGGTATGTGAAGGCTGGTTCATTCTGGATGACAGGCCGTCTTCTCGACCTGGTGACCTGCCAGGTCGCAACGGAACCGGCGATGAATCTGCCAAGCAGTAGTTGCCGTGTGGTGGAATACAAATCCCCGGAGCCGGTTGGGAGATCCCAGAAAAGACCGATGATTCAGCGGCCTTGTTTTTGTTTTTCCAGTTTAGAACAAAAAAACGCACACCCGCAAAAACGAAGATGATGGAACATGGAACCCCAAAAATAAAGCTTTGGAAGATGACAATTCCTTTTCAAAGGGGGGGGATGATTTGCAGGTTCCATGTTAGGTTTCGGGGGAGTATCAGGTAGGTGTGTTTTGGTAGACCCACACAAAATCCTATCTCAATGTCTACACGTCAACCATCATGGAGTCAACATACGAATTCATGGTCAACGTCTTGCGGAAGGCCAATTTCTTACAAGAGATAGTTCTAAGACATACGACCAACAAGCATCTGAAGTTTTGGACCTGAAGAGGTCCTTTTATTTTTTTTTTGTTTTGAAAGTTGGATCATATATTGTTGGCCTTGAATGATGCTTCAACTTGAAATCCCCAGTGATTTTTTGATGAAAATCAAGGCCAACGAGCCGCATGTAAAGCTGGGAGAGGTCGGTGATCCACCAGGCTGGCAGACTTGGAAAAAATCCTTAGGAAGATCCATGGGATGTGAATGGTATATGTTCCTACATTTACCTAATAAAAATCAAGCATTCATGATTCATGGATCGGTAAATATACCAGGTAAATTACATGGATTGTTTGGATATGGAAAGGCATCCACAACAACAAAAAACGCAGAAAAAATTGGACCCATGTAAAACTTGGGAAAATCCGGAAAAAAGGAAAGGCAGACATCTTCCGTTGGTGGAAACGGCAAGGGGGACGAAGGGCTGGTGGGTTGGTCGTTGGTTTGTTTCTCTTCAGGACAACATGGCACCTTTGAACTGGTCGCTGCCAAGGTGGGGCTGTCATGAATGGAGACATCTTATGGGTGTTTCCGAAAATAGTGGTACCCCCAAATCATCCATTTTAATAGGCTTTTCCATTACAAACCATCCATTTTGGGGTACCCCTATTTTTGGAAACACCCTTATAGTCTTATGGTTTTTAAGATTTCTTATGGGACACTTGGAATTTTTCTGTGAACATTTGAATATGATGAACAAAGCTCAACAAAGAGAAGCAAGAAAGTATCAGACATGAAGAGAATATGATAAGCCGAGGATATGGAAGATATGACAAGATATGATAAGATATGATAAGATATGATAAGATATACAGTAGATCTGATAAGGTTTGCCTAAGATGCGCGTTTTGGGAAGATATGAGGAAGATCACATCATCACCTTTTTGTCCAATGCTAGGAGGTGGAGTGTCCGGTGCCACGGAAGTCACCCGGTGACCTGCGGCATGTTTTGGAGTTTGTTGAGTCTTGATTTCTCCCAAAAGAGAATTCAAGAGATATAGTTGCAGTTGTGCTTGTGCATCACTGTGATGATGCTTCATACGTTTTTACAAAACATCAAGTGGGCACATCTACCTAGGCATATATCGTATCTAATTATGCATGATTACTTGATGCAAAATTTGATGTCTAGATCAGGCCCTGAGTTGCTGTTCTAGTGGTTTTTTGTGTCTGGCATGGGGGATGTCCTGCTCCAAATATTTGTTAAAATATCGAGGGATGATGATACTCTCCGTTATATGGACAATTAGATGCCCTCTTTACGGCACCTAACCAATACAATGGGCATAGGATCCCCAGTTTACTGGCCCATTTTGTGTCATTGCCAGGTTGCTTCTTCGGGTTTTGCGGAAGAAAACGTGGAACAAAGCCCGGACCATCGAAAGCTCAATGTGTGGAAACCCAGGGCTGCCCACTCCTTCCCTCCCCTAAGCCCTTATGTCTGCAGGGGAATCAGGGGTGTAGGTTGACTGGTCATGAACGTTGGTCATGTTGCTGAATGGTGGAAACTTAGGAGGTAGATGATTACATAATGTGACCAAGATGTGAAACATCTCTAAATGTAGGTAAGTTGATGTAAGTTGTAACTTATGCCCATACCGTCCATGTATGGTATATTTACCCACATTTCCCATAAACAATCGAGTTTTCATGTAGGTAAGTGATATACCAGTCCCATGGATGGTATGGGATGTACACATATCATCACATATCAACTTCACATCCGGCAGCTTGAAACCTCCTCGATTTCCAGGTCAACTACGCTTGGCACGGGACTTTCATCGTGGTGATTTGTTAGGCGCTGGCAGCTACGGCCACTTGGCTGAAGTATCGATTTTCAGTTTCAGTTGGTTCCAAATCAGTATAGTTCCATACACTTCTGTTGGTGGAAATCCTGCACCAGTTGATACTAGTAGGTAGTTTATCCAGGATTTATCCATGTTTATCCCATTATATATTTGCAGGGTTTTTATAAATCTCAGGTGGTTGATTGGGATTTCTTCGATCAACAGTTCCAATATGTTCCAATTCACCTATGCCACTCTTCGAAAGAATTATGTTCAAAGGGAGGCTACAGGAACTTCTAAGTTGCTTTGCAGAAGGTAGAGTAGCAAGGGGTCCTAACCAAAAAAAACACTACTAAGTGCCACGTACTTGTTTGAATTTCTGTAATCTCCAAAATAGCTTTCTTAAAATTCCAACTTGGATGCCCTGTTTTAAGTGTACCCTTAGTGACTAACCCCAAACGATCGAACCGAAAGGCTGCGTTTTTGCAGCTCGGCGCAAAACCACTGGTGAGATTGTGGCCGTGAAGGTGGGGATCGTTTGACTTAGTGGCAATATGTTCTCAAGCAATGCCTGGGCTGATTAAAATCAAGTGCAGACTTATAATTAGATATTTGACTCCATTTTTTATTATACATTGCATCGCTGATTTTTGTTGGCTTGTCATGGCCTGTATTTTGCCCATCATGGCCATGTCAAGAGTCTGCAGGAAATGCATCTCGATCGTGCTGGACGCACCAAAGAAGAGCGAGGTGACCGGTTTCTTGGCCCTTGGACCAGCTGGAAACTTTTTGGATTCCCAGGATCTGCTGCGAGGTGTTGAGATTGGCCCAATTGATATGGTAAATCTATGTAAATCTACTATATAATCTATCTGAATCTATTTGAATCTATGTAAATCTCATGAATCCGTCATCCCAGTTGCAGTCTAATCATATCTAATCATCAGAAGTGATGCAGGATATTTTTTTTTCAGTTCACTCTAGGTCAGTTGGGCTAGTTGGTACTTGGATTCAAGATTGCTAAACCAAAGCCTCAAAAACCTCCAAGACTAAACGGCTGGTATTGTTGAAGATCATGGTTGGAAAATCTGCAGACCGGACGAGTGTTGAATATGGACGAAATCCGGGAAAGTCGCTTGAATATAATAGGATCCATGTATGGTATATACCCACATTTGGTTGAAGTTTACGGTGTATTACACTTCGGTAAACTAACATAGCAATAGAAAATGGACCCTTGGAAGATGTATTTCCTATCAAAATAGGGATATTCCATTGCTATGTTAGTTTACCAGAGGGTATATAAATGTTGATATTATATATATATATATATATACACCCTCCCGAAGTTTAACAGTTCGCCCTGAAAAAATGATGCTTGGAAGACTAACTGTCCTCTCTTCTCCTTTTGGGGCCCGGTATATTTTTCAGGCGTGTCTGTTAAACTTCCAGGGGTGTATACCACACGTGGATGCATTGGGATTTGTAGCTCTCATCCCTCCCATTAAAAATACCTCAGGCTTGTCCGCTTGACGCGAGAACTACGCCTTTGTGAGCAGCAGGGGAACATAGAGCCTTTATTGGGTATTGACAAGGGGGAAAGCTGGAATATACAAAACAAGAATACTGAATATATAATATGATATATGGGTTGTTAAACGAAAATTACATGTCGTTATGATTTGTTAAACATTTTTTTTAATGTTCGTTTAGAAAGTGGTCGTTTCTTGCCAACCCCAGTGATCCAAGGTCCTATATTATGGATCCCATATTGGATGCAAATTGAATTGTTCATAATATGTCCATGATCTTATTCCCATCCACAATTTGGGAAGTTTTTGTTGGGGCCCAACAAGGGTCGACTCCTTGTTGCTGTTTGAAAATCGCCCAGGTTGGAAGATCCTTATATTGTCAGCTACTTTGGTCATGAATTTGTGATGGGTGCCCAAGGTGGTCACCTCCTCAGACTTTTTAGGGGAAGCATCACATGAAAGCGTCCCCGACATGTCCGTGCAAAGGTTTGGCTGACTATCTTGCTGTAAATAGATATATGATATGTTTGTTAAAATGCATTTTTTGACAGAGAAAAACAAGGTAGATCATATGTTTCCAGTTCATATTTTTCCTATGTTTTGGTTTTGAATTTTTCACCCATGTTCAAAACCCTGTGGAAATCAGCGAGAAAATCTGAGGTCCAGAGAAACTACATTTGTTTTTGGAATATTGTAGTGGTGGAAGTCTAGCGGCGTAACTTGGTTTCGTGAAAACAAAATGCTGGGGATGGCTACCACAAAATATGGGGTTTGGTGGCTGCGTTTTTTTGGCAAACGGGGTGAGATTGGATGGATCTTCAACGAACGTTTTTGTTTGAGACGCCATGAATGATGGATTGATTTGTTTTTGATTCAAAAGGGTAAGGAAGAACATAGCACCAAGATCCGACAAAATGGGCTGGCTCCCATCTTGATCTTTTTTTCATTCACTTCAAAGTCAGAAGAATCATGCAAACATCAGGCCATTATATGCAGGAGAAATTCTTCATGATGGTCATGAACCTGTCAATGTGCCCTCAATTTTTGTAGAACCTGCCCTTTTTTCGATGAAACCCACAGGCAGCTCCGGACGTACGGGCCGGTCAATGAGGAGTTATTGAGGAGACTGCGAGACGATGTTTGTGAGAGGAATTCATGGCATTTCCTGGACCCCATTGGCAATGTTTCTTTGATAATATACTTTTGATTGTATGTCTTGAAGCTTTTGAGATATATGGAAGGTTGCCGATGGATACAGCTTCAGACAAACTCCGGTTCCACAGGAGGAAGAGATGGTATAGTATGGCTTGGTAAGAGCCGTGACATCATTCTAGATCATATATAGGATGCGTCGTATATCATATTACATATCAGATGGAGAATGTAGAGTCAATGCGTACTATACAATATTGACAACTTGACATGATACAAACACTAAGCTGGAGTTCTATTTCAAGATCGCCCATTCTCATCGACCACCATCGACCAGGAAATACACTCAGCATGTGGTGAGTGGACTTGTTTACTTACATTCCCGAAGTCCTCCAGTGGTTCACCGAGACCTCAAATGTGCCTCAGATTCGATGTCCGTTGGGAACGTGGGGTGGGTCGATCCTCGGATTTTGTAGCGAGGTTTGGAACATCAGAAGTATAGAGGATAATTAGTAGATAGAGTATGATAGAGTGATGTGGAAATTGTATTCATGACTTAAGATATCTTAAGATCATATTCTCCACCAGAAGTTATTTGATGTCTCAGCTTCGAAAGTTGTATGTCAAGACTTGGCTTTGTCGCAAAAAGACAAAACATCAATGTTGAGGTCGGGTTAAACCCCTCTTTTGACATGTGAATCTCAAAAGCTTGCTGTGCCAAATCATACCCACGACACATCCAGGAACTGTTGAGCTTGAAGTGACATGAAGTGAACTCACTGACCTCTCTGTCTCAATCTCCATGGGTCAATTGTCCTTTTATACATCTTGATCGCTTGACCATGCCTTTTGGAGGTGTTTTTTGGGTAGGTCTCCGAATTTGTTGAAAAGTCTCACCGCCGACATAAGTCTAACTAACATGTTTTGTTTAGGTGACACCATGGCGAAGACTTGATGTTGATGTTGTTGAGGTGCAAACCTTTTGTTGACGCACAGTGGAGACGTCTTGGAGCCCAATTAAACACACTGGGGATGTTTGGAAGGCTGAGCTCTAGACGTCATAGATTCTCACAGACAAAAGGAACAAAGCCCCCCCAAAAAAATCTGATTTTTGGGGGGACATGGATTTTTTAAAGACAGGTTGGCTATGCATGTTTTTCATCTCTGGGTTGCCACAAATCAATTTGTATGCATGGGGGCTACCAAGACCTGTTATGCAACTCTCCCTCAACATGTTATGTTTAAAAAAAAAACATCAGCATGGAGGTCTTCAGAAACTCCTTGGAAAAAAACAAAAAACAATCGGAGTTTCCAGAGGTGACAGGGTTTGGTATCTTGATGATCCAGTTAGCTCATGACTTTTTTGAAGCAACACTGGAGAATCACAAGGTGAAGATTGCAGACTTCGGCTGCTCCAAATGGGTTCAGCCTGGGGAGTCAATGTTGGAGGCAGGGATTTGGTAGATGATTTTGGGTAGGAAATGCCGAGATGACAAACAGGGGTGAAACCTTTTTGCTTTGACACAAGATGGAAAATTTGCTAGAGAAGATGCATGGGAGACATTCGAATTTCATGTTCAGCAACGATTTATGCCTTTTACTTGGCATAGGACAAATCTTTCACCACCAACCATTCTTATTCTTAGAGGGAGGAGCACTGTTTGTAGGGGTCAAATTCGAAGGACTCTAGAAGACGCTCTGACTGACTACTACCTCTCAAGTCAAACAGTCTTTTTAATGTAGTTTTATACCCTAAATAGATGCGTTCCTCCAGAGTTGCCATTGAAAATAGATGCCTTCTTGATTCTTCATTGTTTTTCTGTATTTCCATCAGCCAACAGATGCTTCTCTTCAGATTTACCATGAAGCATAGATAAGATATGCTAAAACATGATGAAATTATTTCTCAGCTTTAGATTAATTCTATCTACTTTGTAATGTACTGTAGATGATTTGTAATGATTTCAGTCACCGACCATGACCAAAAAACAAGGATTTCCCCAAGTTTTTTTGTTCATCAATGGGTTCTGTCGTCGTCCGTCGTTGCCAGAATTCGGTGGCTGGTTCAATCTTTTGGATGGCTACTTGGATCACAGAACTGGTGGCTTTTTATGGGCCTTCCGGAAACGGTGGGACATGGTGGGTTTGCCCTACCAAATGAGGAAAGAGTGAAGGTTGCAAGATGCATGTTGTTGTTTTTTGTTCCATCATGATTCTTTTTCATTAGTGGGACATTCACTCATTCACTGCATTCTGATATGTCCTGATATGCCACTTCCAAATGTTTCTCAAGAAGATTCACAGCAAAGGGACAGGTTTTGGTGAAATCTCGCATTGTGGAATTTCGTGGATATCAAGATCACTGCCAGAGACCAAACAACTTTGTACCGAGGCACCAGAGCTTTTTCGAGGCCGTGGCAAATTGACTACGTCCTCCGACGTGGGGAAACCGAGAAGGATGCTATACTTTGCGGGAAATCCTTACCAATTGTTTGACTCGAATTATTCCTTGACCTCAATTATCAGATTTGATTTGTCAGATTTTGGTTTGCAGAAACTAAGACCAGTGGAGAAAAAAAACAACAACAACAACAATTCAAATAAAATCCTTGAAACTCCAAAAAAAAAAGCCTGCAAAATTCAAAAAAACATACCTGTGCAAACAACCCCATCAGATGAAAAACGTGTGGGAACCATTTTTCACCTCTTGGAGTTTTCCCCAAAAAAATGGGCCTCAGATTTGGTCTTTGGGATGCTGTGTCCTGGAAATGGCCACGGGTTGCGCACCATGGGCAGACCGTCGCTTTGACAATATTTTGCAGGCCAGGAATGGTGATTTTTCGTTGATATTTGTTGTTGATATTTTTGTTGATTGCGGTGATTGTCATGATTGTTTACCATGCCACTTTTTGGTGCATGGTGCCGGTCCTTGTGGAAGTTGATGATAAGGTTTTGCTTATATCTGTACGGCAATATGGTTTCATATGTAGATTTGATGTTTTTTTGCAGATTGTGAGATACATTCTAGGTGCCATGGTCCATGGTCTAAAGTCCAACCTCCTGCTGTGTGCCAAATAAATACCAATACATATCCAATAGTTCAGATCATAGAATTTGTGGTGATGGTGGTCGATCTACATCTACTACTACTCCTACTCTACTCCGCAACAGTAGCATCCGCAGCAGTAGGAGCAAGAGCAACAGCAGCAAGAGTAGGAGATAGTCAGATATGATAATATGTTCATGTTCCTATGAGTATGGTTTAATATACCCATTCAAAGAAATCTAAGGCCCGCTGTTCCTATATGGCCTTTCTATTTCCGGCCCGACCTCGCCAGGCTTGTCATGTCATTGCAAATACAGAAGAACTGCCGACTATACCAATCGAGCTTTCAACCAAGGTGTCGTTTGTTTTTTCATCGCCGTTGGGAAATTGGGGAATTGGGTTTTTCCGGGCCATGGATGTTTTACGCCCCAAAACGACGATGGGTGTCAAAAGAGCTGAAATTTGAAACGTGTTTTTTTTTTGCGCCAAAGATTGATATTCCAACATGATGGACTGAAGTTAGTTTTGCAACACATTTGATCAACTTAGCTCACCGAAAAAAAATCATGGCCATCGATGGGTGCTGCGCCTTGAGGCTGCTAATATTATTCGAAGCTGTCTCAAGCGCAATCCCATAGACCGGCTGGGAGCCCCAAGCTAGTGGGTGAAAAGGAAGGATGTGCCAAGCAGCAAACGCCAGGGTTGAAGAGGAGACTCCAAGCTGCAAAAGGTAAGATTGACCTGGATTTGGATCTGGTCCTGCTCAGGATTCGCTGATTACAACATTGAAAAAAGTATGAAGATCCATGAAGTGTTGGAAGAGATTCTGTCCCGAAACTGTTTGACACCAAAATCCATCGCACTCATCTAGCCACAAACACTCAGGCCGACAGCACAGGAACTCAACAAGAGTTACAAGAAAAGCCAGAGTTTGTGTGCATGATTCGGCCCTCAAAATTTGTGCCAGAATCGCGTTTGACTCATCCATGGCAGTCCGGCCTTTGTTTCCTGCCGGCGGATCGTTACTGCTTTTTTTTTTGTTGGGAGTCTGAATGATGCATACTTGGATTGTAAGTTGGTGAGATAAATCTAAGATACCAGGTACCAATTGGGTTCAGTTTTACGGAAAAATTCAGTGACTTTTTTTGTTTGTTCGATGTTGCTTGGATGTCAATTTGTTGGTTGCAATTTGCCGACCGCGACTTCGATGAACGGATTGTGGGACCGTGGGCCTGCAGTCTTTGGTGTCTTTTTGAATTGGTTGTCCTGGCCCACTGGGCTTTAGACGCTGCAATACATGGGAAAAGGAGGTATATTTTCACATCAAAAGATATCTAGAATCTAGAACACAAACAGTGGTTTCTGGTAAGGAGATTCTTGTATTGTATACACGTTCAAGTGTATTCTAATGTAATCTAATGTATAATTACTATTACTGTACTGGTACAGTTTCCATGAGTCTAGTGTATTTCCCAAAGGCGGACTTGAGAATGTGAAGGGCCAGGGCCACTCTTCGAAATGACCAGCCAGCCGTGACAGACTTTCTTGAAGAGGCTATTTTGCAAGGCAACATTCATTGGATTATCGCAAGAACTGGTAAACCTTGATAAACCCATAAGCATTTTTGTTCTCTGCGCCGCTACTTTTTTCACTCGAAACGCCTCTTCGCGCACCACAAGTGTTTGGCAGGCCGCCAGACACCCTCAGGCTGCATTGTACCTGTGGAACGGAGACTCTCAGTTGCCGCAAAATTGCGGCACAGAAAAGAGCCATGGAGACCACAGACACATGTGGAGACCACAAGGATCCATGTCGAAGGAGGACCACTCCAAGACAAGGTGACTAAGTCAATTTAAACATCTAGTGGAAGTAAATGTCTCAGTTGTATTAAGCAACTTGGTAGCTCTCAAGTGGTGTTGTTTGTTGAGATTGTTTGAAACTTGAAAGGGTGATTCACAAGGTGGTTTGCATTGAACACATGGGAAGCCAACCTGTTCATGTTGGAAAAGTCTGCAGCTGGAAGTCTGATGTTTTGCAAATGATGTCCTTACAGAATAGAAGAACGAAAAAAAACAATACCACCTTCTTTGAGGAGAGAATGAATGATGAAGTTGTACACTAAAAAAGTCCCTTCGTAGATGCATCCATCGTTTTCTTTCGGGCATCCACATTGAAACGAGTCCTCATTGGAGCTGTTTCATTGAACCATCACGTCTCCGCCGCTGTTCCGAGAGTTACAGGCATAAAAAACGTGCACCCAACAGCAACACCCATCGTTGAATCATTGAAGATTCTTCGCCACATTTGACGGACCATATTTGGCCACCTCACCGATGTCAACACTGCATGAAGCTAAAAAGGGTATGGAGATGAGAGCGCCAATCAATCATCGATCATCGAGAATCATCAAGAATCATACAATCCAACCAACCAAAAGCACCCAACATCACCCAACCAAAACCCAATGTTTTTTGGTCCTTGCAACCCTCCTTGAGCCTCTTGGGCGAAAAACTGCGATGATGAAGGCGGGGTCCAACAAAAAGAAAAGTGTTTGCTTCGTCGGGCAAATCCGTGTGGCGATCTTTGGAAGGGTCGAAGGTTGGGATGAACAAGATTATGGAGCAACATAGATCTAAGGAGAGTCAGATATTAGCTCATGTTTTTAACATTATTTCAACTCATCTTTGGAATGTTTATGATTTTTTTGGGTGCCAATTTGAATTTGATTCTTTTAGGTTTGGCTTCCTGTTCATCCCTTGAGCCCAAACTCCAAAACGTATCTTCGCCAAAAGCTTCCTGAAGGGAGTATAAGTATCCTCATTATCCTCATTCTGTTTGAATTTGGTGGAACATATCCAATTTTGCAGGATATAATAGGAATATTTGAATATCTATATATTTCTATGTACAATATATACTAGCACATAAATCACATACACACCAAGTGGGTTATGTTGAAATTACCTTTGTGAAAGGATGGATTTTCCACCAAAAAAGCCACAGGCTTGAGAGAGCCACGTTTTCGAGAAACCCGTTGGGGAGCCAAGAAAGATTTGACCCAACAATCGATGAAACAATAAGGATGGTATACACACGACTACAAACACCGGTTACCATATTTTTTTTTCCGCTGTTACCATCTGGTCTCCATGACTACAAACAAGTAAATCATGAGATATAATGATATAAAAATATGCCCTAGGCTTCCAAACACTTTGTGAGAAGGTATTATTTGGACCCCAAAAATCTACCCAAAGGACCTTCTGAACAGATATGCGGAAGACTAGGGATGAAATGATACACACATAGAATTACAATATAATGTGATTTACGGCACTGCATGACATACAAATTCCATACATGAAGATTGATCTATTTCGATGTTCTGAAGTACGCATGGATTTGAAATAAACCAAATACATTTACAGTACTGTATAATTACACCATTGAGAGTTATCCAATCGAGGCATTGACTTTCTTTACAATTGTCGCACATGTGCAACATTTTTGCTTGGTGAATATTTTGTTGGGAAAGTTCGAATCATACGGGAGAGATGGTCTACTGGATAGTTTTAGTTGGCACAGCTAAAAGACCTGCTATCAGGACTGGGTCGCAGAGAAACTCATCATGGCGGAGGTGGGATTCTGGTGGTGATTGGGGGAAGTTTGAGGGTGGAATACACCCAAATAGTCCACACATCTTTGGATGATCAGAATATTGGATGACAAAATTCTGGTATTTGACAATGATGACAGTGGCGATGATATGACAGTGATGAACGTGAATATGCTGTTTGGTGGAGAATAAGAAGAAGCGGGAATGATGATGACGATGATGGTGGGAACGGTGGAAACTGTGTTTCTGAATGTTTGGTGATTCATCTAGAGATGAAATACATATGATGACAGAACGCTTCAGTATTGAGACGTATTGAGACAATATACAACATTCATCAAGTCGTCCTGTTAAATCATCTCGTGTCAGCAGGGGCCTATTCAAACTTAAGTCATAAAACTTGACAACTTTTAAAGGCTTCGGATTTTATCGGCTGCGTTCCAGGATGACCTGGAGAGACAGGCTCAGGAGATTGTAAGTTAGCACATTTGGGAAGGATGGAATTTTCGGGAAGTTGTCATGACAGATACATAGGCAGCCTAGGAAAGAAGCATTTTGAGATGTAACACGTGTGAATGGCTTAAGAATTATAGAGAGGTTGACTTTACCACGTTGCAAGTACATCCTTTTATGTTTGGATGGATGCAGCTGTCCTGTTGCTTCACCTACCTGCGAGTTCTGTCGAAAGGAGATGGCTGAAAAGGCTTTGCCAACCAGTGCCCTCAGCGCAAATTCTCAGTGCGATGACTTTGTGCACTTCTTCAGCACACAATTTACCAGGATGGCAACAAACAGTTCATTGATAATTGCCAAGCAGTATCCAAACCCTATGTAATTCTACTTGAGTTCACAAGCGACCTCCTAGTTTGCACATTGTGAACGCTTCAATAGTTTTAGTCAATTTGTTGGATGATCAGCAGGGTCACATCTTTGTCGCAAGGTTCCAACGTTTTACCTGACCTGAATATTGAATGTGTTTAAACCATGCTGACTGGTCCATGTCGTTCATTGGTGCAACTTATGGCGGGTCGTTTTGACACCCTGCTTTTTTTTGGGCCTCTGCCTCATTGGCCTTGTCCCAAAGTCTTGACTTCTCTGTGTGAATATATAAAGTATTACAAAGTAAACCTCTCCTTTTTCAGCCAAAGATCTTTGAAGAGAAAATAACAAACAAAAAAAACAAGTAGCACTTTGACTCAAGTGGAGGAGCATATACATACGATTACATACATATGGAACAGTTATGGAAAATTCACATTTGCTTCAACTTTGCTGTTTTCTGGACGATTATGACCATTTTCACTGACAAACCAATGACAGGTCTCCCTGAAGCAGCACGAAGGGCAAAGATTCCAGCCATTAAACAGAAGATCTTAGAGCGCCTGAAGGTGCAAATGATCCATGATCCATCATGTGGAAGATGGAAAGCGGGTGCTTTTATGGAGGGAAATGTTTGGTAGAGTTCTGTAATAGGTTTTTGTGTTGTAAGTTGTACTCGCAATGATGTTGCATCAAATTTAGGGAATATACCTAGGACTGACTCTGACATTTACACTGTGCAGAGGTGCATAAGTATTTCGCGTCTCTTGATTTAAACCTACCCGGCTGTGTGGTTTGTGTCGCTTTTTCTGAAGGCACAGAAGGTGGAGAATGCATCGAAACTAGCGCCGAAAGCAGGCTTCGGAACAGCTGGAGAAGTCTATCTGGAGTTAAGTTTCAAGTCGTGTTGAAGAGTTGTTCATTCTTATTGCAGTCTGAAGATCTTAGCACCCCTTGGGGTGAAGTACTGTAGATTTGATGTGCTTTCATGATTCTTGTGAAATTTGCTGGATTCACCAAAAGATTCGGATGAAATGCACTGAATCTCAAGCCTACCACGTCATCAAAGTATCCAGTGGTAGGATTTCAGCGATTTTTCATCCAAGATCACTGAGTTCACTGCTAAGGTGCCCTGGTACCGCAATCTACACCATCAGTACAGGTGCATCATTTGAATTTCAGGCGGTTTTGCTCTATTTTGCCAGCTAGTCACACTTCCAAGATACAAATCAACCTTCATTTCATCTGGGTATCATGAGTCTCATGGCTCATTCAACCTTAGATTCGTGGCTTCTTTTTCGCGTTGAGCTTTCCAACCTCATCTGCTAAACGCCCCGTGGCGAACCCGAGGTGCCGAGTGGTGGTCATATTCCACCACCACCTGCTGGACAGCCACCTGCACCACCGCCTCCACCATCTGATGTGGTTGGGCATCTCAGGATAGCAGATTTGTTTTGCAGAATTGGCAGATTGATTTTTGGAAACAATGTTGGATATATAAACACCATGGTGAAAATTTAGGGTTTTTCCCCAAACAGTGTGGTAACACTTGGGGTTCTTACGGTAGTGGTAAAAAGCCGGGGTGGCTAGATCGAGGTGGCGGACGGGTTGTGCACAGATTTCATCGCTATTTTCGTGGTTTCGTGCTTGCATGTTCGTTTCGTCTGTGAATTTTCGTAGTTTTCGGGTGTCTGCGACCGGCGTGAACGGGTTTTGTCTGTAAATTTTCATAGTTTCCGGCTTTTCAACTTCTTCGATGTTCATTTTTCGTGGTAATTCTCGTACTTTTCGTGTGTCTGCGGTGCTCTTGAAAGGGTCTAAAACGGGTTTCGTCTGTAAATTTTCGTAGTTTTTCGGCGCTTCAACTTCTTCCATTTTCATTTTTCGTGGTAATTCTCGTACTTTTCG
>DF239921.1:0-18343 GCA_000507305.1 Breviolum minutum Mf 1.05b.01 | reverse complement strand
TCACATAGAGTGGTCACACATAGAGTGCTCATATATAGAGTGAGCATAGAGTGGTCACATATAGAGTGCTCACATAGAGTGGTCACACATACATTGCATTTTGTTTTATTTTCACACTGTTTGGGGTCTCTTGCCGGGATAATTGTTTGGTTGAAGATGGAAATTTTCATGACGTTTGGAGTTTGGAGCCAATGAAGACGTTTCAATGTATTTTTCACCTTTCTGGAGACGGGACGCACTCACTAAGGGTTGATACTGTATCTCTCCTCAATTCTGCTAAAAGAAAGATTCAGTTTGAAAATTTGAACTTCAAATTTCTTTGGAACGAAAAATCCTGCCATCATATCCAATATCATTAGTATATATCCATAAATATATAGATATCCATATTATATACCTATCATTACAGTCTATATGTATATCCCATGCACACCTACCACACATGTTTCATCCAGGGCGTTGGTGTCGTTCGCCTCAGCGGTGTAGAGATTTGTGGTGATGAACCCTGGCACCTTGGATTGATGGAACCCCCTGATGGCTTCGGGAGTTTGGTGGGTCAACCCACCATGGCTACACCATGGGAAACCCACGGGGCTTCCTTCATTTTTAGGGGATAGATATATTCCCCCCTAAAAATTGGGGGGGTTTTAAACCTTCGAATTCATTTTTCCATGGGGTTTTGGGGTCCAATGTTAGGTGGCGGTTTGTTTCTTTTTTATGGGTATATATTTGCACCCTTATCTACCTGCGAAAATGATCCAAATTGACTCATGTCACTTTTAGATGGGTGGTTCAACCACCACAAGGGCAATGAATTTGGGAAGCTTAGGAAGCTACTAAAGACCCAAAAGTATGTCAGCAATTTTGAGACCTCTTGTTATCTTGTTGTTTTGGATGACTCTTACTTTTGGCGAAAAATCACCAAAATGGAGGGAATTGGAATCACTATTGCAATAACATGGCATAACCAAATTTATGTGATCCTTTAGGTATCGTAATTTCAGTCAGTCATGTCGGCATCAAGGCTTCGAGCAAAATGTCATGCAAAACATATTCTCAAAGTTTATGGGAGGATTCAGGGATTTCACAAGGCCTCTCAATTTTTATTCGTTGATTTTAGTAGTTTCATATTGATTCATAGAGTTTCATATTATACTGATAGGTTCCATCATGTTCCAGTTGATTTCATTTAAATAGTTTACTTTTCAAAAGCTTCGGATAACTTTGCTCATCTTTGCTTCTTATTTACCCACCTTTTGTGCATTTGCAGCATGTTGCCTCTGAAGGTTTGCTGATGCAGTCATTCGAAAGCGTTTGCGGGAATCGGCGCGTTGCTCAGAGAGATTTCCCGCGCGAGTTTCTACGGATTTCCAAGGGATATATATAGAATAGACCAAAAAATGAAAAGCTGAGAAAGATGGAAAGCAACCACTGCTCACTTCTGGTATTTGCGCATATATGAGTCGCAAAAAACCAACTGTCAACAGAAACCACCTAGTCAGTCGATTTCTTCAAGGAGATCTTCCATGATCTTCTAATCTTCCATCCCTGAAACAACCTTTTGTGGAGGTAGCAGATGCTCATAAGGAGCAGAAGATTCTGGTGGGTCCTCCTGCTGATGAAGTGGTGCGAATTTGCCCAGAGGCCAACGGGTCATGGTGATACAACGTTGGCATCATGGAGATAGAGCCACACAACCAAATCATGGTCATTTGTATAATTGCAATATGTTTTTATCTTGGGGGAGGGGGAAGAAATTCAAACCATCAGAATATGTTCAGCCACCAAATAGATTTGTACGTATAACTCAACTTGGAATTCCAAGTCATGATGTCAGATTTGTTGAGACATCTCTTTTCAATTGATTTTTTTGAAAAAAAACATGTTGCGTATAATTTTCTTGAAATCCTTCAAGTTCATCATTTTTGTACATCGCCAAGTCTTCCAGGATGGCCGCGTTTTGGGCGCTGGCGGTGTCCTGCGCTTGGGTGGAGCACACCTGGGTGGCTATGGAGAATCAGACATTGCCTATGCATATCGTCAGGTGCCGGACCTCTCATACTGTCCGATGGGTCAGAAATCCGGGATTTTACTCACCAGTTGATATGAAATCTTATTTTTTCCAAGGTTTTAGCACCATCCCAGGTGGTTTTTTGGGATTTCTTCCATAAAAATATGTTTGCTTGTGAAATTGTTGCAAGTGGCAAGTACAGATGTTTTTCTTCTTTGCTTTTTGTTTTGAACGCTTGCTGTTGCTGTACGTACAGATGGTTCCACACATTAGGTAAACATGCTAGTTTGTTGTGATGATGATTTACTATATAATTCAAGATGTCATATCAACTGTAGTAAATTCAAATTCTGACAAAAGCTTGAAGCCTTAGATCTATCAAGGAATTATCAAGGAAACAGCACAGGTTCAGAGGCTTGATCCCTTTTTTCCATCATGATCAAAAGTAGGATGATCCCATGGGGCATCTGAAAATATCTTGGGCACACTTGGACACCCTTGTGGCTAACTGGGTGGGTGGGCTCGCTCTCTTCCCAAAGCTGTTTTGGCAGCTTTCTCGAGCACTTCATCCAGATAAGAATCCAGATTTGGACAAGGTCAGCTGCCGAGAGTTGCGTGTCACTGTTTCAAACTTTGAAGGTCTGACAATGTTTGGAATCAAAGATCAGGGAGAATTATCGCAATCCCCGCGAGGCTCAAGCAGCCTTTCATCGACTCTCAGAGGCGAGGCTTTTTGGTCAAAATGGAATTTTGGGGTGGTGGCATCCCACAAGCATCAAGAAATGCATAGAAACGCAATATTAGTAAAGAAACTGAGTTTGTAGGTTTTCTTTTAAATTTACTTCAGAATTCAGGATGTAGTTATTAAGGAGCTGTTGTGCAAACGCCTGATTTTTATGGATTTTTAAGAAACAAACAAAAAGATATGATTTTAAGAGTTCATGGCTTCAGGTCCCAGGTTCCGGTGGTTTTCTGTGATGTGGGCCTGTACATCAACCATGGATAAGCATGGTGGCTTCGCATTCTGTGATGATGTCAGTTGCTGTGTATCAAGCATTTTCATTCAACCCTCCAATGCACCCAGTGGGTGGGATAAACCTGGAGAGATGATGATAGCTCCAGTGGGTTGAGGCATCTGAAGAACTCCGACAAGGCCTTCAAGAGCAACGAAATGCCTTGAAGCTTATCGTATGGTGCCCGGGCAGGTGTAGCAAAAGTCATAGAAAAGGAAGGATTGTTCTGAAGGATATCCATGTGGGGATTGTTGAATGACTGCAGTTTGAAAGTGAAGGACATCCGAAACAAACACAATTGATTGGAAATAGCAGGTTTGAGATTGAGGGTCTCTTGCTGTGCAAGAGAGGAAATGGATCATATTGACTTGAGGGTCATGAATGTGATGAACATGTTCCATCAACCTACAATCGCCTACAGTACAATGATCTTCCTTGATGTTGGCAATCTAAAAGAAGGTGACATAAATCTCATCTCACACAGTTTATAGACATGAACAAATATCAAACATATTATATTACACAGATACAGCACTGTCTGGTCCATGTATAGTAAATATGCTTTATATACATATTTTATAGACAGATACATGTCTGAATTGTTTGGGTCAAGGAACCACAAATGTAAGTGATATGAAACAAATCAGGTCAGCGTCATGGGTGGCACTGCCACTGAAATGATGCTGGAACGACCACAAGAGGTGGGGCAGCTACAGCGAATTTCTTCAAATTTTGGAGCTAAATATTGCCAGGCTTGCTGTCTCAAGATGTCTTGATGAGAATTATATACTCGTATTGTGATAATACAATGTAAAACACAATGCGAATTACAGACTCTTTTCGATTAAAATGTTTTGCACTTCGAATGGTGCTTCACCATCCTCAAATGTCAATGAGCTTGACCTTGCGATGCTAATCATTCAAGGTGGTCTAATTCAATGAATGATATATAAAGAAATTAAAGATATTAAAAGTAGATTCCCATGTTCGTCATGATTTTTGTTATGTGAACAGTGAAAAGAGTTGAGTGTGTGGTTCCAAACAAAATTCATCACCGCAGGCTTTGTTCGCCGAAGCATCCAGGCTCTTATGCAGGAAACTTGGAAAATTGATGCGCATTGACTGGTATTGCTTGCTTCGACATTCGCTGAGATTCAATCCATCATGCCCATGAAGTGCTGTTTAGACTCCATCCTCTCTGTTTGGTTTCAAATTGATATATGAAATGTCTCATTGTGTTATCCTTTTTTGTTTGACACTGTAAGCATTAGCAGATTCAGATTGAGTAGCAGCTTTCTTTGTAGTGTGCAGCTGGTGAGGTGCCGTCTGCGGCATCGTCACAGAGGGAGAAGTTCCTCACGTCGCTCAGGCGTGTGCACTGCCTGTATGTATATATATATATATACATATAGACATGACATGTTCGTTTTTCTCATGGTTTGAACATGTTTGAACATTTATATGATTGAAGCAGATAGAGATTATCGAAAACAGCTCACATCTTGCGATATGCGCTTTGACATTTGTGCAGTGGGTTTGAAGAGATTGGTTGCAAGGCATATCATGTTGCTTTGTCCTGTCATTTTAAGCCCTTTCGTCATGTCTTTACCATTGTTCCATTTCGCTGCACTTCTTACATGGATAGCGCCTGTTGAAAACAGACCCCCAGGCAAATGCGACATACGAACCAATGCAGTACATACAAACAGCTTTCGTGTCAATAGGTTGACAATTTGACCATACGACCTAGTCAGGGTGAGGGGCACAAAAAAACAATCAAACAACCCAACAAGGAGGTATTGCCGGTAATGCATTATTGTTATTGCCTCAACTCGGCAGGCAAGGGCCCAGATCAAGTTTCAGCAACTTGGTGGCCATTTTTTCCAGCACATGAAACGGATGGGAAGGGGTTCCCCAGGGCCAGCCTTCCGTCGCCACGCCAAGGCGGTCCTCGCGTATGTTCTACAGCTGTCATATGCAGACGCTGATGTCAGAATGGTTCGCCTCGCAGAGGGATTGAAACAAGATGACACAAGAGGCAAAACAAAAATCTGCGAATCTGCTCATGTTTGGGGTTTCCACTTTGTCCCACAAAGGAAGTTATCTCAGAAACCCAACTTTGTTTTTTTTGGTGAAAGGCCCAATAAATCTGTCCAAATTGCCTAGGTTTGAGAAGACGCACCTACTAGATCTTTATGCCAGTGCTTGGAGCCTCAAAAAGACGACGCTAGAAATGGAAAATTTGGATGCGATTTGCCCTCCACGTTGCATGATGATCGAACTTGGAAATGCCAACTCAACATGCTGAGGTACCAATCAGGACTGCCTATGATTGTGTACGGGACTTACAGATGTTCTATGTTTTGTTCGTCACTTCTGCT
Source organism: Breviolum minutum Mf 1.05b.01 (assembly GCA_000507305.1). Taxonomy (NCBI): domain Eukaryota; class Dinophyceae; order Suessiales; family Symbiodiniaceae; genus Breviolum; species Breviolum minutum. The sequence goes on along the minus strand of DF239921.1, from coordinate 12,938 downwards.
ACAAGGAAAGATCCTGTGACCCTGGTGTGAAAGTACAGGATGAACTTGGCAGACAAGAATTGAAAACTGTATACTAGTAAATGACGGTTATAGCCTGTTTGATTCTGCTCCTGCCTGAGAATCCACTTTTGCTGAAACTGTGAGATCACTGACAGTTTCGCGAGCCAAGTGCAGTGATATATTCTTATACCAGTATTCTGCGTGAGTTTTCTATGTTTTTCTATGCTTCTCCACCGCCACCTCTACTTAGAATGAGGGTACCCCCAAAATGAGGAAGGCTCAAGGAAGTTATGAGCAGCATCAAAAAATATTTTGTATGGTTTGGCTTTTGGCCTGAGAGGAAAGGGTTGTTGACCTATCAACCGTCTTTTTTTGAATGCTGGTCCCATGATTCGATTTGTCTTTGTGTTTTGTGTCCTGGCATTTCACACTAGAAACGGTTATCAACGCCCAGGCACCGAAATGCTTTCGGGCGCAGTTCTTATGTCTCCTGAATCGGGCGGCCATGGCAGAGGCGTGAATTTGGGATGACCTCGGGTTAGGGCATCCCAAGAGATAGCGAACTGTAGGGAAATCCTTCCAAATATATAACCTTACAATACCTTACAACCAGAATCAGTAAAATCAGTTCAAACTATCAAACTATTTGGCCAAATTTTGGTGATCTCTGAAGTATCAACTATCAATTAGTGGGAGTCAGGGCAAAATTTCCTATGACTTGGACAGTTAATTTAGAACTGACCTCACTACCGACCTCAGAAAAGATGGCAATTTTTCCAAACACTCCTTCGTTGGAAATATTGATCGGAAATCGATGATTCTTTGCACTCACTGACGTTGAAATCATCCAAGGTTTGCATAGTGTCGCCAGTCATGTCACTGTTCAGGCGAAAAGGTTCAATGACTGCGTGCGTGGCAGTTTGAACCTCAGGTTGACCATTTGAGCATGACATGAATGCCCGTTAGTTAACGTTGGTTTGCATAGATTTAGGCATCATTTACTTAATACCTATTTAGATCTATTTACCATAAGGTCAGGGATAATGAAAACTATTTAGAAGTATCTTATAGATTATGGATGCGCTTTCTGAATTTCTGACGTCCATCGTTGAACGGGGGGAGGCTTTGTGAAATCAGGTTGTCACAGGTGAGTGAAACTAATCATATTCATGGATTTTGCGGATAGTTTTGGATCCTAATTGCGCCAACAAAAACTGCGGGACTTAACGAGCCAGGGATGATGTGTAAATTTACCTACTAAATTTTCGGAGCTGAATCTTCAGAAACCCCAGAATCCTCAAAATCACCGGGTTGTAGCCATGGTAGCCATTGGTCTCGAAGCAACCTTCCAGGTTGGCCCAAGATCATGCAGACCTTTCCTGAGATGGGTCTTTGGCGGGAGCTTCGTCAGGCGAGCGAAGACATCAATGCTGGTGTCTAATAAACGACGATGTGCCGAAAGGATGACCAGTCCTGATAATATATGGATGTTTCCGAAAATTAGTGGTACCCCCAAATCATCCATTTTAATAGGGTTTTTCATTATAAACCATCCATTTTGGGGTACCCCTAATTTTTGGAAACCCCCATATAATGATGATATTAGAAATCCTTGTAAACGCTAAATTGCATCATTATTTTTTTGGGATATTCGATGAGTGATTCCAATTTTATTTCCACTTTAAAAATACTGTATCCATTAAATAGGTATGATACGGTATCAACATCAAATCTTGTGACTAAAAAAACATGATTAAAAACCAACAACCATTCCCATCCCACCCATCCATTCGAACTCCTTCACCCAAGGGTTTTTCGAAACAATCGACGTTGAGGCCATTCAAACGCGGGTGTGGGACACCACGGGTGAACCTATCCCACAGCTACCACAGGAGCAATGTTGCTTCTCCTGTTGGGGAAAATGCAGGTTTCGAAGTCTTTGGATTCAGTGTTTGTTTTTTTGGTGAGGTCCATCTAGTTAATTGCACTCCCTAAAACTAACACTTTGCTCCTGAAAATGGGCCATTTGAAAAGGGAACTGTATATAGTCTTCCATTTTCCGGTGCGATGTTGGTTTCAAGGAGGGTAACTGGCTAGCAAAAGTCTTTGGATTTTTTGTTAACCGACCGATGGATCCATCAAGGCCTTGTTTCGCGAAACTATCCAGGCAACCTTTTTGCCATGCAACTTATGGAAGTGTTTTATGAAGTGAACATTTGGCCTTTGAAGCAACGACAAATTCATGGGTGTGTTTTAAGGGGTGCTTTGGAATCTTGGTATTTGACGGAACCCTTCCTGAAATTCAAAAGCAACTATTGAGCTCTGTTGGCAATCGAGTGGAACGTTTGATGCTGGGCTTGACAAGTGTGCGAGGAGCAAGACATGGAAGAGTCAACCAAAAGGACACGGAGTTGCTGATTGGTATGTCCTATTTGATTGCTGCGACTGAATTTTCAGAAATTGTCCTACATTTGATGTGTCAGTTTGCATCATTTGGCCCAAAGCAAACCACAAGTCACACAAAAAGGTGCTGTTTGTTTTCGTAAGTAGCCACTGCTTTTTCGACAGGAGCAAAAGCAGGAGGAGGCCTGGTTCCTTGTCAATGCGCGTTGACGATGTACCTGATGACTGCTTTCTCTTACTCTCTAAATCTTGGGAACTGATTTGAAATTTGTTGTAAATCTTGGGAACTGATTTAGTTGTTGTGAATCTTCATATATTTGCTTTCTTTTCTGTACATTTTGCCAAGACAGCATACGTCACACAAAAAATCCGGGTGTACTTGGGTTTTAGCCATTGCATTTCTGGGAGGAGCAGAAGCAGGAAGAGGACTGGCTTCTTGTTCATGAGCGTTTTTGCTATGTACCTGACGAGGGTTGCTGCAAACAGAATTACTGTATAGGGTGCTTCAGGCAGAAACTAGTGTGACACTCTCTTTGTACAGTACCTGCCTTCCCCGATAAAAACACTGCTGATGGACAACATCCCACACTAGTTGATTTGGATACATGATATCTTTTAAACATCTCATCAACTACGGTCAGTGTCTTGACTTGTTTCAATCATCTCAACAAAAGAAATGCAAGGATTTTGTTCATCAACCTCATCAACCACCTCATTTATCATATCACTTAGAAAAAATCACATCTAGGTGGTGGCAACTCAAATATTTTCATTTTCACCCCGAAAATTGGGGAACATTCCCATTTTGACTCATATTTTTCAATGGGGTTGGTCATATGAATATGGTTCTTGGCCTCCAGGAGTCGAAGCCGAAGTCGGCGCCGGCGGGAAAAAGACAGAGATCGGGGACGTGGCAATCTGAAAGAAGATGGGACCTACGAGGCTCAGGGAGAAGAAGGGTAAGACAGAAACAACAACAACAACAACAACAACAACAACAACAACAACCACCACCACCACCACCACCACCACCACCACCACCACCACCACCACCACCACTGCTATGTACGATTATTATAACCAATCATTAATCATCAATAATCATTGTCACATAAGATCACCATCATCAACAATCATGGATCATTTGCTTTGACACTCATTACATTCGTTTGTGACAGAGGCAAAGCTTGAAAATGCTTCCAGAAGCTACCTAGATCACGTTAGATCACGTTCAGAAGCTGCCTGTCAATGCAATCCATCCTCCTCACAGCAATCGGCTTCACACAGATCGATGACGGGCGACGTCACCGAGAAGATACCAATTGGTATGAAAAGAATCCCATCGGCAGCTGGAGACTCAGGATAAGTTCGGAAATGGAATGAGATGCCTTCTTCAATGGGACACATGTAGGGTGTGATAGCCAGTATTCTCAGTGAAGTCCCAGATTTCCAAACATCAAGTCTTACTAATACAAGTGAGACAACTTTTGCTCAAATCTTAAACGACTTCTGTTTTTTGATTGAGAAAATGTTAGTTTGAAAGATCTTGGAATATGTCACCTTTGAAGCTCCAAAAGTTTGATATGACTTGATCTTCTAGTGAAAAAAGGCCTACGTTGAGAAGCATCGTTCAGATATGTTGAGATGAACTTGAAGATTCTTGTTGCAAAGTCTTGTCCCTTCAGGTCGTGGTAGAGGTCCTATGGCTGTCGGTAGACTCAGAAATATATTGTTCATTTGACCGGATGCGGCTGTTGGGAAGAATGGTGATTTTTCAACGAATCTGGGTCGTAAACATCCAGCATTAAACAGCACTAAACATCGACGATGAACTGCTATCCAGGAACGGGAACGAAAACGTGATTTGGCCTGGGATGTTCTGTCCTCAGTTGGTGCATTCATGCATGGCAAATCGATGTCCATGGGAAGTTTGTTTTCATGTGTTTCACCTACGGTTTGAATATGTTTGAATCCAATTCATACTCTGTTTGTATCATTTGCTATCATATGCTGTCATCTCATGCGAAGCTTGGTTCGATAGAACAATAACATGCAAAACCTGTGAAATGAACATATTTTTGTTGTCCAATGCTTCTAGAAGCGTTTGGTATACCATCATCATATCACACTTGTGTCAATAAGACCCAAACGAATCGACCAAGCATCCGCTGCCAGTCCCGCTGGACAACCAGCGAAGATGATGGGCCAAAGCCAGAGAAAAAGGCTGCAGAGGTAGGAAAGACGGCCGGAAGTGACTGATACAATTATATAATCATATATATAATCATGCTGTATGTGTCATATAACGTCAAGTTATTTATGTCATGTATGGTATACGGCTAAGGTTGTGGCTGACACTATGCTCAAAATTGTGGATTGAGATAAGTGTGGATTCGGATTAAGCATTTTTAGAGAAACACATCTAGAAGCAGCCCGGGTATGCCGGAGTGATCTGATTCAGAGTAGAGAGTGAGTTTTCATTAGCAGCTGGTCATCATCGCCATCATCATCGTCGTCATCATTAGCACAATCATCAGGATTCTGGTTGTCATTCACATGCCGTTCCAGCTATATGCGCATCAGGTACAGCATTTGGGCATGCTCTAAGAATCTCACTGTCAATTGGTGGTTTCTATCCGTACTACTTCTAACATGCACTCCTTTCAGGGTGTAACATTTATCAAATAAACTTTTCAACCAACAAAAAGAGCAAAAAACTGAGAAATTAATCATTCAATCATTGAACGATTTGATCACTTCATCACTTAATCATTTAATCGTTTCTATACCGGATTCCATCGCAACTGACATCACCTAGTTTCATTGTGCCAGGAGCCACCTCCAGAAGAAGTAAGTCGTGATCCACGTGAGGTCATTGCTGTATCTTGGTGGATATTAGGCACCTGCGTTGGTGATGGAACCAAATGCATTATATACGTGGCTTATATAGAGGTCTAAGGGGTGAACATGTCGTGAATCTAAGAAAGAAACATCTGAATTGAAAGCAACTGAGATCAAGAGACGTTTTGCATCTATGATTATTTGATACATGTGATTGAAAAAGCAGATTTTTGGCCGTTTGAAGGCTGATTTCAGGCCTTCAAGTTCCAGGTGTGCTGTCATTATAATCTAAGGTGTGGCTTCAAAGTTTTTTTTCACCCCCGAAAAGTGGGGGAAAGAATCCCATTGGATTGATACTTTTCATATGGGTGAAACAACCACCACCCTAATATTCCAATTTGTCAAGTCGTGACAAGTTGCCACTTTCACCCAATGTTCCATCAACTCATCTGATGGTTTTTGGTTGGTTGGGAGCACTTCCCGCAGCCATGACAGCATCCCAGGTTCATCCTCAAGGCTATTATGCCGGCAAATGGGCTCGCAAGTGGAGATCTGCCATGGCTGCCATCCTTCCCAGTAGCTTCGTGGGGGCTCTAAGGGGACAGTTTGTTTTCTACATTTTTGCTGCTGTGAAATTGTGGGGGTTGTTTGAAACGGTAGAATTCTCCCAAAAGCACTGGTAGTAGTTCATGTCCATGTTTTGTCATGTTTATGTTGTAGTTTTTTCAACCCCAATGTCATGAATGTTGTCGTTCATGTCATGGTAGGGAATGAATGTGCACAGCCACGCTTTGCCAAGGATTCTGCAGCACCTTTAACAGATACAGAGGCGGCTTGTGGTCTTGTTGGCACGGCATTCATGAAACGCTTGGCTCTTATTTCATAGGATTTCAACACAGTACATGTCATAGAATATGCACATGTTCAATCATTTTCATAGTATGTAGTCATGATTATCAACCGCAATTATTTAGGAAGATGAACAGTAGCAGCAGCTGGTAGGCAGGTTTGCAGGAATATGTAGGTTTTTACCCGCAAAGCGTTCTCAAAACCAGGTAATATGTGACAGTTTTTGGTGAACAGTCGCCCTCCAGAGTGGGAACATGGAGATCATCAATTTTGAAAAGGTTGTGAAACGAGATTGAAGAAAGATTGAACCGACCCTCTTCCATTTGCCTACCTTTTGGTCACATACCCTGCCGTTGATTCTACATGCTTCGTGATTCACCTACGCAGGTCAGAAAACTTGGCTTTCTGCTGTGGAAGGTCTGGGGCAATGACATGCTCAAAGTCAAGTCTTTAGCTATAATCTCCAAACAGAGTCCAAATAATATCAAATAAGAAAGTTGTATCCTACAATGCAACAAATTGTATCTTTACCTTGTTTAAACACGTTGGATATTAGTTGGTGCATTTGCCATGCCATGTTTTCATATTTATTCATATCTAACCCTAAGAATCCAGACCCTTCCCGAAAAATCGTACGATTGATGGTCTGTCTCAATCCCATCCCCAGGTCATAGGAATATAGGGGAAATCCTGGATTCTTAGGACATATCTGGATCCTTAGGGTAAGATACCCTGCCTTTGTTCGTGGTGTCTTCCCAGGATATCGCCTCGTGGGCGGAGCACACTGAAATGCATCGCTACCTGGGACTTTTTCGTCGGTTTCCTCAAGCTGGCCATGCATTGATTCAAGCCACAACCATACACCCGGGAAAATTACAGTCCCTGAAACATAGCACCTGAAAATCGACCGGAAAAGGAGATGCCGAACTTTGAAACCATCATTTTTAGGTGCTATGTTAGCTTCAGGGAGTGTAAACATTGGAACCTAAAAATCATCATCATTGAAAGGAACATGATTTGCTTCATCAAACCTCCATCCTCCATTTTTCGAAATTCAAATGTGAATTTTCTTGGGTGAAACAAGGGATGCCATGATGATTTTTCTCCAGGGGCTGATCATCAGAGTTCCAAAACCTTTGGATGGGATGGCAAGGACGCAGATTGGCGTGTGGATTTCTCCTGTGAGAACTCACCGTTTTAATTTAAGAGGTTTGTGCAGATGGGATCAAAGGCCATTTCACTGGACGTAGATAATTATATCATATTGACCGTTATTTGCAGTACCTTATTTTGCTAAACAAGATAAAGCGATAATCACTTACACATTTAACATACAGACATTTGGGATATATATATATAGTTAATAATTAATGTAGATAAATTATACATGTAACGACGAGCAGCAACAGACAACAGACAATAAAAGGGATGGTCGGATGGTCGGATGGTCGGTTCCTCATCAGATTTTTTCCTCAGGAGTTGCCTGGTCGGACTCGTGGCTTGGAACCGAGTAAAAATCCACCTGATTGGTCTGGGACTTAGACAAACATTTTCAACATTGACGTTTCTGCAAGAGTTTTGAGGTTTATGATGTAACTATCCTTCAGATTTTTTGAAAGGGGAGGGGGTGAGATCTCTTGTTTGTTTGTTTGTTTGTTTGTTTGTTTGTTTGTTTGTTTGTTTGTTTGTTTGTTTTGTCCAAGGGTAAGTTGTTATCTATTGATATACGATGATATAAGTATATATGCAGCTTGCTAGGTCCTTAGTCAGGATGAATTGGAGTCAAAGATGTTTTTGACATGGAGATTCCAAGTCTAAGTGATTTACTTTCGGAAATGGGGGATGTTGGTTTTGTTGATCTTTTTGTTACAAGTTACTCTTGGATGATACCATTGAACAAAACATGCTATAACATTGCATCAGGTTCTTGTGGAACTTGAATTGTACACGTGGCCGAGGTCCTTCGTACCGGTCACAGACTTGTTCCTCGTGGTTGGAGAAGGTCTTGCATGGGTGGCCCAGAGACTTTAGATCACAGCAGAAAAGGACGAAACTGCGAGTAAAATTAGTCTGCAGCAAGGTGCTTGATGATCTTGATGGGATGATGATGATGATGATGATGATGATGATGATGATGATGATGATGATGCTGCTGCTGCTGCTGCTGCTGTTGCTGCCGCTGCTAGTGCTGGCGGTAGTGATGATCTCAACTCCAGCGTGATTTTTGTGTTCCTGGAATTGTAGGAATAACTCTTGATCTCACCCTTACACTGTGCCAAAATTTGGTGGAGCAAAGGAATCCTTCCAAAAATGCACTTCACTTAGAAACTGAGATCTCATAAAAACCTATGCTGCGAGACCAGGTTGGGATCACTACAGAAGGCATCTTTGCAGAGAAGCCCAAAGGACAAGGAAGATCCAGTGGGAGATCTCAAGAACTGGTTCCAGTCGAACTGTTCCATGACCTTGTTTTTCAATGGTTGTGAACGAACACAGGGTTTTCGTTTGGAAGAGCCCTGAAAAATCCTGAAAACTAACATGAATACCGGATACCTGATGGTTTTCAAAAATGTATCCTCCGGCGGCCTAGATATGGCCGCAACTTGGGTAATATCAATTCGTTAAAGTTCCTGGGATGTGCCGTTTTCACGTTACTTGCGCTACCTGCATGATTTCATGGATGGGACTTGGGTTTGTGCCGTCAGTTGTTTCACCAAGAAAAAGCAGAGACTTTGCAGACACAATTCCATGGGAGTTCGAAGGTCCTTTGCAGAATAATTATTCTCATATATACTCTTTATTATATACTTACTGTAGCATATATATGCATATATACATTTACAATTTACAATTGTTTTTTTGTTTGTTTAAACTTGTAATACATATACTGTATATGTTGAATTCCAATAATCAGTATCAATACCTATACACATGATATTACATTCTAATATCAAATGTCTCAACATATACACATTCAATATCAAACAGAGCAGTTTCCAAATGATGGCAACGCAACGCGTGCTGGTGCACTCTGCAGCCACTGGCGAGCTTCGCTCCACTGTAGTTCTTCCCCTTGAGTCCACGGTGGCTGATCTTATTAAGGAGCTGGAGACAGATCCTCCCAGCGCTATCAGCATCCTGCATGAGGATAGAGCTATGAAGGCACAGGAAAAGCTGCCGCATGGTGATGAGATCTCGGTGCAGCTTTTGCTTCAAAACGTCATTGGCCGCTGGACGCGACATGCGGGAATCAAACCAAAAAAATCGTGGGTCCCGGTGATGGAGGAGATTTATGACTACAAGGAGGAGATCCTCCTTTTGCGGAAAGATGGACAAGGTCGATATAAAAAGGATCACGGCTGGGTCAGGGATCAGACCAGCCATGGATCGAGGAGCATTATGATTGGATGTTTCAGGGAAGATTTGAAGGGCGATGAAGATATGCATGACTTTCTGAACTCCTCGGCCACCGGAGCTTCCTGGCAACTTCGAACGGACGAGTGCGAACCTGTAATATTTATAAGAGGTAAAGGTTGGTATGCATGTCGCATCTTTCAAGATGATGATCTTGTGCTTAGTGAAGGTGTTAAAGTTGAAGATTTTTTTTCGATTTCACTGCGAGAACTGCAGGACTCCTGGGAGTTTTGCACTGAGTCGTTTCCTGAAGGGTTCTTCGAGGTCCCTGGGCCCCAGATTTCAGCGAGCCACTGTGGCCTGCAAGCAGCACCAGAACGACGTTCCGTGCCGCAAGGGTGCGAAACGTCTTGGCGAAAAGCTGCAGCTGCCAAAGAAACATCACAACGCTTCCAATCGCTGGAGGATTTACTTCCTTCCAAATTTGAAACGATGGAGGACTTTGTGCGCGCCAGCAAGTTTGCCCGAGACAAAATCTTGGAACTACAGGAATTTCCACAGACAGATTTGTATGTCAAGAAGCCGCCGGTTCCTCCATTGAACCCGAATGATCCCACCGTGAACATTTGAGAACGAGATGCGGCAGATCCAACTCTCACATATCGTTGACGTGATCAACCACTTTTTCGCGCACACCTTCCTGTGGGCTAAGCGAAAGATTTAAAAAAAAGACATGAAATATCAACCAGGATCCTGTTTGTCCTCTATTTTGGTGGTTGAATCCTCCAAAACAAAGGTCTTTTCTAATCAAAATCAGGGGGCCCCGTTTGGGTTCTAGGAATATATTTTCGCGATAAAAAATGAGACTTTGGGACCTTGGAGTTTGATGTTTCATCCTGTTTAAAACACAGAATCCACCTGCCAAGGACAGATTTTTTTTTTCGATACCATGGACTATGTAGAGCAATGTTTTTCTCTCCATTTATGATGGTACCTTAGAAGATTTTTGGAAATTCCACAAACTGATCATCATGTGGGAACTAGGATGACTGTTAGGGGTTGAACATTTTCTTGAAGTTGTTCCCTGGACAGTTTCTATGATTTTTTCTCCTTTACATGGCTTGATCCCAAACTTGAAGGTCTGAAGGAATGTTATAAGAAGTGGGGCACTCAGTCCTAGAACTTGAGATGGTTGAGACCCAGGTGGGAGCTTGAGGTCATCATCCAGGTCCTCCCAGGGTTGGGATCTACCTTTATCCTTATTTTTCGAAATTCGACTGAGGATGTTCAAAATGGTGGATTCTATTTGTTATGAAAACAAACAACCAAACAAGTCTGGTGATGCTTAGGTAAGTTTCATGATTTAATGTGCAACTTAGTCAACTATAGTCAAACTCATTCCATCACCAAACCAAGCCAATCCCTGCCCCACCGGCAAACCTGGCGGGGCCCCTCGCTTCGACGACATGGTGAATCTGGAGACGGATCAGTGGCAGAGCTTTCGACGTAACCAGATACTCGGCCCTTTTCGTTGCCAACAGCGTTCAGAAACTCCAAGGCATTTCCAGAAAATTGGGCCCATGACCACAATTGAAATTTTTTTCAATACCTACATTACAGTTTTGAAGGTGTTTCAGAAGGTTTTGCAGCAAAAACACCTCCAATAGATTCATTTCTGTATAGTTATGTTAAAGGGATGGGGGGAGTAAAAACGACCCACGTTTCTGGTTGTGCCCCCATTTTTGTGGAAATGTCCCAAATCGGAGCGGCGACGAGTCGCCGGAAATCCACGCTGAACCACCGTGACCCCTGTGGTCGACACCTTTTTGACCCTGGATGGTTGAACAAGGCGAGAGAAGGAGACCGAGAATGCTGTCGGAGCCTCTGAGTCAGGGATATTTGGGATCCACCCCAGAGTGTTGAATGAATTTTTCAAGGGCGATGGATCTGTATCATAAGATGGATTTAGATACTTGGCACCAAGTAAAATCATCTCTTATAGATTTCAATAAATTTACACTGTTACCTTGAAGTATACTAAAAGAAAATAAACAAATTGAAATTTGAGGTATTTACATATATTAATACATGTATTAAAACAACCCTCTAACTATAACTAAGTAACGAAAAATCGTAGGAAAAGTTGTGCGGAGTGTCGGCTGTGTGAAGGTTGACCATTCCGTGGAGCCACCATGAAGCAGGCGAAAAAAAGCAATGCCAGACGCGACGAAAAAACTCCTGTCGTTCCGCGCTTAGATTGTTTGGACTTACCGGAAAGGGTTGTGTTTTCTGTTGTTGTTTTTTTTGGGGGGGGGTGTGATGTAGATCTTTTTTACATCCTCAAGGGGGTGAAATGTGAAAGTAGTACCAAGAGTGATGCAGCTTGATTTGCTTTGGAAATCAAGATTAGAGACAACAGAAAAGGAGGTACTGATGTCGTTCACTACATTCATTCCTAGCCACACTTCAAACATGCGATTGCTGGAGACTTGGCAACCAAGGCCAAATCCAAACGCAACAAATGAGTGAGATTCTTTGGCTGGTGATTTCAGGAGAATTCTTGTGTAAGGATGCCTTTTTGCAATGAATTCAAAAGATTGATGAATGGGTGCAATAAGCCTTGAGTTTTTAAGGGTAAGGTCATAGTCACATGTAGTCACAGAAAAAAGAAGTGTAGGTGTTTTGTCCACTGCTGCTTAGCTTCAACATGCTTCAGCAGAAAAGCGTCCTTCTTGTATTGAAAGCACCAGTCCCAGATTGATGCGCAAAAGTAGGAAGTGAGGGAGATATTCCAGTTCACTTGCATAGCTTGATGGCATTCATGGCTAATTCCATTTTGAAATCCAGTCTTTGGGAGTCTACAAATCGCAGCGCAGAGCAGTCTTACCATAGCACAAGCTTCCTAGGAAGAGACCTCTTCAAGCATATCACTTGAAGGCTGACAGCTTACAACACTTCCCGCAGTAAAGAACTTGGCAGGCCAAAAGATGTTTGGAGTAGTGGCAGGAAAAAAGTGGAGTGTCGGAGTTTGCTTGGATCTGGAGATAATCGTTTGCTTCCAGTTTTCCATGTGGTGATCACCTGCTTCCCAACATTTAACACTGAGATCCAGAGGGTGGATTTGGGTAGCACCAGTGCATCGATTTTTTGACGAAGGCTTGGATATTTGAAGACGAATTTGAGACTAATTTGTGATACGATGAAGCATGAAGTATCATTGGAATATCATTCAAAGATCATTCATATAAATTCAGTATCCATTTTATTTTGATCTTAAAAATCATGTTTTTTCACATTTGGTAAGTGACCTTTATCGAAGGCACATGTGTAAAATAGATTTCCATGGTGAGACACGATTTGGCTCTGGAGAGATCTTCCACGGCCCATGGCGCCAATTGATGTGGCCCCGAGGCTCCATCCAACAATCTGTTGTTGGTTAAATGGATGGTTAAATGGATGGCAGTTGGAGGTTAATGATATATATATATGGT
>DF239920.1:114446-142409 GCA_000507305.1 Breviolum minutum Mf 1.05b.01 | reverse complement strand
CCCAAGGATTCAAAACAAAAAAAAACATTGATGTGAAATTTGTTATTTCCAGCCAGTGGCTCAGCCCAGCAGCAAATGTCTATTGATGACTATGTGTACCAAGATCTTTTTAGGTTTTTAGTTTTCTAACTGTTTTTTGTCTAAGGAAGTTTGCTTAGCAATCATTCATGTAAGCTGCACACATACCAGCAAATAAGCAAACCCACATATACTATTGTAGGTAACATAGAGGTTTTTGTTTTTATTTGCGTATCATCTTTTTGTGCCTGTTCTAAGCTTCCAATTCGAATCCGTCATGTCGCCAAAGAAAAGTCCAGCAGCAGCTACAGAAACTCCTACCAAAAGACCTACTGATGGAGAAGTAGGTGAGGAAGGTACAAAAGAAAAGGTCGATACACCTGAAGTTGCTGAAGCAGAGGCTCTTGCTGAAGAAGTGTTGGAAGAAAAGCCAGAAGAACCTGATAGCGAAAAAAAAAGAAAGACAACAAGAAGAACAAAGGAGGAATGCAGGAAAAGAAGGACAAATGAAAGCCAAGACGAAGGTCAAGGACAAAGATAAACCGAAGCCTGAAGCGAAGGCTAAGACAAAAGTTGAAAGCGTTTTGGACAAGGCTGAGAAGTGGCGAAAAGGAGTGGTAGAAAAAGAAGAAGCTGGTTGCTTGGCTATGCCCTTTAAGTAGGATAAAAACTAACCAACATTTTGTCAATAACATTTTGGGAAATTAATTCTTTGTCAATGTTTAAAAAAAAAGGTAACATTTTTGAAACATTTGCAAATAACATTTTTCTCGGAAACAAATAGAAAAACTAAGTAACATGTGTGAATCACATTTAACAAGCTCCTACATGTGTCTAGGTAACATTTTAAAAAAGGACCTAGAAGCTACAATTTCTAGGGACATTTGCAAATAACACTTGTCTAAGTAACATTTAGAAGGATCGGAAACATGCTTTGTGCAATTCAGGTTCTGGAGAAGAGCAGTCAAGCAGTTCAGGAAGTGAAGACAAGAAGAAGCTCGCCAAAAGACATCGAGGGAAGGCCAAGAAGTATAGAAAACTGCTTGAAGCTAAAGCTATTCCCGAACATATCCGTGAACAAATCGAAGAAGACTCCAAGAAACATGAGAACCCACGAGCCTACAAGAGTGAACTCATCAACTTGTTCTTCGAGAAGAACGACAAGGGAGGATACACCTTGAACGCTCAGAAGCCTGTCTTCGAAACCTACAAAAAGGCCTTTCACAAGCGGTACGGCAGGGATGAAAGGGTTGGAGTTCCCAAGTCAATTTATTTATATCAAACATTTCATGGAAATTCAGAGGCCTTGGAAGACGCTATCTTCAAAGGTGAAGTACAACAGTGGGAGGATGAAGGTGTGCTCTTCTGCGGAAACAGGAAAACAACAGCAGGAATAGAAAAAAGCAGCACAAGTGGTCAGAGGCTACACTCAGGTGAAACTGATTTGACGAAAAATCAGTGGAACACCCTCAGCAAAGCTTTCAGCAGCATGTCCTGGGACATGTCAGCTTTGGAAAACAGTGGACCTTCAAGCTCAGCAACAAGTGGTGCCAGTGCTTCACAGAAACCAAAATCTTTGGAAAGAAGAACTTGTGGCAGATGCGAAGGGCGCCAATGAAAGGCTGCTCCAGAGTGCTTTGAAGATGTTGGGGAAATGTCAAAACGAGGAAGACAAAAAGAATTTCAAGGCCACCATCTTGGAGCTGAAGGAGTGGATCACCAAGGATGAAAACATCATGCAGTTCAAGGACTGGCATGTGTTGTGCTGTTCAGGATGTGTTGTCAATTTGCAAAGTTGTTTTTTCATATCTGGGTTTAACTTTCCAGGAACTTCCAGAGGACGTTGCCCTCACACCGACCAACTTTACCTCCTTCATGTCGAAGCAGGCAGACGCGACTACCAAATTGAATGAGCAGTGCGAACAATTCAAGGCGCTTCTGAGGACAAGAAAAGAACTGTAAATAAACATTTTGTGTGATCAGTTGTGAAATGAAAGTTCCATAGACATTTTCCAGTCACTTAAAGACCTTTTCAAGTGGTTCTTGGAAGTTTCCTGCAATCATATTCCTACTTTTGGCCTCCATGGCTGTAGGATTGGTGTTCACTGCTGTTGTTCCAACCTTTTGAAAATCAGAAATCACTGAGTAACATTTGAATCATATCATTCTGTCATTTCTAAGTAACATTTGAACCTTGTCATAATCCTTGTCCAATAATTCTAACATTTGTTTTCCGTGTTCTCACAACAGCAACAATCCTGTGTTCTTTTGTTTGTTTGTGCAAACAGTACAAACATTTTTATAGAAACTTGCAGGCAAGGGCAAGGATCCGAGCTCACATTGCGCATAAAGCACAAGCTGATTTTTTGTTTGAAGATTCCAGGACGTCGAATCCTGTTTTGAGACTGGCAATAAGAGTTTTCCAGACCACCTTTGTCTAAGTAACATTTGCACACCTGTTCTAGATCACATTTGATTTGTCACATGTGGCAGAGAAGTTGCCCTTCAAAAGAGAGAACAAAAGTACTTGCTTTGAATAATGTTTATGTTGGCATGACCCTCAGCTGGCTAAAAGCTGTTTTGCGAATGAATTGCATTCACATCCAAGTCATATTTTGTCCTTTCGATGGAACTGTTCAATTTCATGGTTCTGAATTTGCAGGAAAATAGCAAGGCATATGGACAGTGTGTTGAAATGCGCAAAACTTCGGTTAACTGTCAAGAACTTTCATGAAATACTTTTGTTTCTGCTTTCTTTTTGCAAACGTGGCTGAACCTTCGACAAAACGACGACGAACTGGAGGGGTCAAACAAAGGCTGGCAGCAATGGAAAGAGAAGAACCTTCGGAGCTGTCTGGAAAGGATATTTCATCAGAGCTTGCACATTCTTTCCTGATGAAATGGGCTTGGGGATTTTTGTCGCCTCAAGATGTTCAAGAATATTCTGCCAAAGCTTGCAGAGATTTTCGAGCACTGCAAACTGAACCGCCATCTGACTTAGACTTTTTGGCGAACATTGGCACCAAAGGTCAATACAAGCGCCTTGGGTAGATTTCATGTTTTTCGAATTTGGTGGAAAGGGGTGTGTATGAATTTTTGGTAAGCCTTTGTTGTTTTTTTTCTGGCCACAAACATGTGAGACAAGGAACAAGATGCACAATCAAATTCTGGAGAAAGCGAACGAAAAATGCAGGTTGCCAAAGCCGTTTTTTTGTACGATCAACTTCAAGGCGCCATACAACAGAACCTTGCAAGCCATGCTGCTGCCTCACGAACTCTTCAGCACCATCTATCACCAGTATCCTCAAGCGTGGAAGCAGATTATGCTACCTTTGGGCACTTCAAACAGAGCATCCTGCATACCAGTCACATCCCGTCCTGCAGTCTTGCCCAAATTTTCAACAGAGGATGCTGCCACTGGCCGTCCATGGGGACGGCACCCCAGTGATCGGTATCGGCAAAATATGGCCCTGACAGTTAACCATCTTTTCTTGGAACTCTCTGCTGGGTTTTGGTCGGACTAGGGACATGCAATTGCACATCTGGAGCTTCTTTGATGAATGCAGTATGCCTGCAACGCTTGATGAGTTCTTCGCAATTTTGAGTTGGTCCTTAGCAGCACTCCAGAAAGGCCAATGGCCTGAAAAAAATCATTTGGGGCAAAGATATTCTCCAGATTCAAACGAAGGCAAGCTGTCTGGCACATCGCTGGCAGATGGGTTTTGCGCGATTCCTTGGTGCCTTGTGGGAGACTTAGAGTACATGAATTCGGTTCTGAAGCTCCCCTCACTATGCCAACATGACCAACCCTTGTGCTTTGTGTCGGTGCTCTGGTGGTAGCGACGACAATTCTTGGAAGGATTGCAGGTTGTCAGCTAATTGGTTGTCCATGCAATGGAAACCAGCAGCGTCCCTTGGTGGAATTTAAAAGTGCACAATCTTTTTTTGCTTCTTCATTTAAAAATGAAAGAGTTGATGCCTTTTCAATATTTGTGGCTTTTTAGTTTTGTGCAAAGCTTAGGTGGGCTTTCTTGGCCTGATCGATCCACATGTGTCTTGTTTCAAAAATTGCCTGGTATGACTGCAGTGGCAACATCTTATGACTGGATGCATGCCAAGCTTCTTGGAACAGACATGGTCTTCCATGGCTCTTGCCTGTGGCTCTTGTGTTATGAAATCCTGCCAGAAGCACCATTACGGAACCTTCAGACACGCCGGTCTTTTGAAACGGATTGTGGAAAGATATCGCGGAATGAACAAACTCAGCCTCTTTAAAAGGAAGTCTGGTGGACCGAAGCTCAAAGGAAGAGCTGCCCAGGTGGCAGCAATAGCAGAACCCATGCTGTCGCTGTGGGAAGAGCATATGGACGATTCTTTGCAGCAGCACAAGCAGGTACGCACTTGGCTGAAACTCAATGTGGCTGTGGAAAAATTGATCAAGCAGAACGAAGATGAAATCGCTTTTTCCCCAGCAGATCATTCTTCTTTGAAAAAAATGTGTTTTGGGATGGCTCAATTGCACAGGTCCTTGAACGTTAGCTATCAGGAGAACGGTGCACAACTCTTTGCAGCCATTCCTAAATTGCATGCATTTTTGCATTGCGCGTTGGCTCCTTCTTATCTTTCCCCTCGCTTGACATGGCGCTTCAGGCAAGAGGACAACATGAATGTGCACGGAACTTTGGCACAGTCTTGTTGCAGAGGGATCAGAGGACCCCAGGTCACTGCAAAGATGGTGGCCAAAATGCGCACAGCATTGCACTTGCAATTGGACAAGATGTGAAAAGGAAAAAAGAGCGAAGGGTACCAAAGGGAAGATGTTCACTCACACATGTGTAGTTCCAAGTCAGTCCTACGTGGTATGTACCATCTGTCACAACCCACATTTGTTCTAGGTAACATTTTTTGATTCATATTTGCTCTATGTAACATTTTGAAAATCACATTTGTATCGTGCCACATGTGCTTAAGTCACATTTGTCAAAGGAAGAAATTTTGATAGTCACTTTGATGTGCCAGTTGTCTTTGATGGTTTTCAAGGCAATTTTCTAGGCTATTTTTCAAATAGACTAAAGGTTATTTTCCAAATAACCTGGAGATAGGTTATTCTTAAAAATAACTAATAGTCAGAAATTTGTCTACAAAAAGATGATAGTCTATTAGGCAGAAAATAGCCTAACCTGGTCTTAGAGGTAAACCCATGACAATGAGTCTGACAAGTCTGTGTCATCACTGGAGCTCGACACTGCGTCAGGGATGGTCCACTCTGTGGGGTGGAGCATGTGGAGCTGCACGTTGCAGTAGACGTAGCGTCCTCCCTGGTATCGCACCCGTGCCTCCATCTCCCCCAACGTGGAGGAACCCCGAAGCTGTGACGTAGCCACGTTCACACCAGGCGGTGCGAAACCGCGTCCGAGGCAGCTCCATGGTGGCCAAAACCTCCCAAGGAAGAAATTCTAAATCGGCCAGCAGTCTCAGATCCACCCGTTGTTGCCGCCCGCGGCGGGCCGCGTACTCGGCTGCCTGGCCGCCAACAATATGAAACAACACCTGGGTGCGGTCCACGGTTACCGCCACGCGTGGCGCGCAAGTGTGTGGGCCCGTGAAAGAAAAACCTATAGGGCCCACTACGCGCGCCCAGAACGTCATCACACCCTAAACCCTAAACCCTAAATTCCCACCCTGGCCTGCTTAGGCCGTTTCCCACCTATATCTAGGTGGCCAGCACCCTGAAGAGACCCGACAAGGATAAGCACCGGCTCTACACAAGGCCAGAAGGATGAGCCTCTGGAAAGTGGTCGATTATGGGCCCGTGGGCCCCAGCACCTCATAGTGCTCTTTCTGATGCTGCCATGCTACCCATACTACTGAGGGCCAGGCAGCCAGTGTACGCTTGATTCTTGTTAGACAAAGAATACCTTAAACCCAAGGGTGCAAGCCCTCTGCCGCCCTCCCAAGGGTAAACCCCTAAACCTTTTCATTTTGGCCTTTTGTGGCCTTCTGGGCCTTCAATCTTGGCCTTGTGCGCCTTCATCTTGGCTTTTGGGCCTTCACACTGGCTTTCTGGCCCTGGCTGGCCCTAGATTTCGAGCTTTTGGGTCTGGGGCCTGGTTTTTGTCCTGGGGCTCTTCTGGCTGTGCGGGCTCGATTCCCTCCGGGTCCATGTCACTTCGGGCTCGCTTCCCCTCGGGAATTGGGGCGCCTCGAATGAAGAAGGGGGAATTTACGGGCTTGCCCTAAACCCTAAAAGGTGGAAAGTTGGGTGGCTTGCCTGCCGTACGGCAGAGTGGGGGAGAAGTAAAGATGTTGGCCCAGATCTTGGGACAACGTTACTATGGCCACGGCTTTGTTATAATTTGTTATACTTAGAGATAAATAATTAAAGAAATATATTTTTCAAAAAAAAGTTATGAAAAAAGTTATAAAAAAGTTATAAAGTTAATAAAAAAAGTTATAAAGTTATAAAAAAAAGTTATAAAGTTATAAAAAAGTTATGAAAAAGTTAAAAAGAGTTAGAAAAAGTCGCAAACCAGGAAGATTTTTGTTTTTGCGAGAAATACGTGCGAAAGCGGCCCAAAAGGCCTTGATACCCAAAGATACCAAATTTGAACAAAAATAATCAAAAAGCATCAAAATTTCAATAAAAAACGTCAAAAAACAAGAAAAATGAGAAAAGATACCAAAAGATACCCAAAGATACCCGAGATTCTGACTTCACAAAAACAGGAAAGCTCAGCAATCTGTGATCCAAATGCCGAAAGTGCAAAGAACTTGAAAAAATCCTGTGAAAAACAAGAAAAAACACAAGTTATGAAAAAGTTATAAAAAAGTTATAAAAGTTATGAAAAAGTTAAAAAGTTATGAAAAAGTTAAAGAAGTTATGACTTTCCGTAACTTTTGCACAAAAGTTATAAAGTTATTCCAAAGATACGACCAGTTAAAACAATTTATAGCAAAATATAAATGACGATATTACAACTTATAAGAAAGCCGTGGCCATAGTATCCAAAACTGACACCCATCATCATCCACCACTAAGATATGCCGCCACCCCCACACCCTTCAGGTGTGTTGGTGGCGCCATCCATGCGTTAGATTGTCGGCGCGCCCGCGACGGCGACGCCCTAAACCCTAAACCTTGCCGATGTTAATTAAGAGTGGAAGAGTGATTTTGGGGTTGAAAAAGGTGAAGGCAAGGTGAAAAACAGAAACATGTAACAACAAGTGCAGGGGGGCAGGTCGGTCATTAAATACAGCGCCACAATTAGTCAGTTCGTCAGTACTCAAACAAGCAGCCAGAAAGATAGATAGATGGAGCTGAAACACCTGTTGATCCATCAGTGTTTTTGCTCTGCCATCTGTGATTCACAACAACAAATCTCTCCATGTCAAAAAAAAGTATTGAGTAGTATAATGGTGATGCGATCACAAAGTTTGCACAGATAGTTGTGAAGCCAAAATTGTGATTTCCAGCTCTTTCTGCGTGTAGTTTCCCACAATTTGAAACTAAAATTGTGACATGTTTGGTTTTTCTTAAACTTTCCAAATGCACATACTCACATTTTTCATAGCTTGGAAGCCAAAATATTGATATTTAGGTTTTTTCATGGTTTTTCATGGTTTTTTGAAGCAAAACCATGCTGTTTTCCTCATGTTTTTTGGCACAAATATGCTGTTTTTATTTGTGTTTTTCATTTTTTTTGATTCCAATTTACCGACCACCCCTTTGGAAAATTGCAAAATGTGTTTGGTGTTTGGTCTTTGGTTGCAGAAAATGAGGAAACACATCATCAATCATACATGTATGGAACTTTCTGGGACAAAATAATGCCACATTCATGTACGGAGTGATTTTTTTTCGAGGCACAAAAAGCACAACTTGCTTTTCACAATGTTGTGCTCAGGGGTTGACAACTCCGAATGCACACATACACAAATAAGGTACGAATACAGCGTAAGCCGGGGTCTTTGCCAGTCGCCGCCCATTGATTTTTTAAAGATGAATTTGTTTTGAAAGTAGTTGCTGATGGTTCACGCTAATTGCCTTCCCGGTGTAATCAAAATTTTTGAAGAGAAATCCATGTCAAGGATGTTTCACAGACGCTAGTGCGTACCAGTGTCCCTGCTTCATGTTTTGCCACAAGAAACCGTGAGAATTCACACCTGCCGCTGGTTCGGCTTGTTGTTTCCAGCTGTGGTTTTACCTGGCTTGACTGCTGTGGTTCGCCTCACTTCCTCTTGAGAATGCCCGCGCCATGATGTTTGTTGAAAAACCAGCGGTGGCTGCAGTTCCAGCTTATCTGTGGAAGGATCTGGTGTCCACAGAATGGTCGTGGCCTTTTTTGCCTGACATTTATCAGAGCAAAAGGCGCTGGGAACTAAGCTCGTATATTTTTGGAAACACAGTGGCCGGCTTTGCAAGCATAGTGTGAAGCTCACAGCAGAGACGGGTCCTTTGAACGCTGGGCAGTTCTGGCTGTGCAGCCACTGCCACATAGGCGCAGTTGTGGCTGGAGTCGTTGGTTGGCGCAGTTGTGGCTGTACCCGCTGTGCTGGAGCAGTTGGGGCTGCACCGTTTGCATTGTCACTGGTGAGATCAACGCCAAAATGAATTAAGCATCGAGCCTGGAGTGGCTGCACCCTCCGCACTTGTTTCTTTTTTGGCGCTGGTTACTTCAAAATTCGATAGTGCAAGTAGACGCCCCAGGTCAATGTGCAAGTGATTCCAGACCTTGGCGCTACCAGTTGCATGCGTCAAAAAAATAAGGCAGCTGGAGTTTTGTAACTGCAACCGGCCGGGGGGCTCAGTGGCACGGAATGCGTAAAAAAGTTTTCAAATGTCGCAACTCAATGGGGAAGAGGTTTGGACCCTGAAACTGTGGAGCAAGATCCGTCCCAAGTCAAAGCATCAAAACGCTTGAGCAAGTAGAAGAAAAAAGGAGAATTGAAGCACAGTGTGATGGACATCTTCTAGAAAATGAAAAAGTGAATCCCAGACATGTCACCCAAAGACCCAAAAAAATGTCCAAGGATGATGCTAAGCGTGTTGCCTGGGATGCTGCCTGGAAAAGTGCCACTGAACGAAAAGGCCGGTTTTTTTCGAGCAAAAAAATCAATGGGCAAAACGTGTGGCTTGAGGGCCCGAACAGGGATCAGATCCAGAAACTGGTGGCTTGGCGTGCCAATTCAGTTTCTTCAGATCTGGAAGAATCAACTGTTTACTTGGTGAGCAACAGTGACCCTCAACCACCTGCTTTTTAGCACGCTGTTCTCAAAGGAGGTGTGGTCATGAGCGAAGGTTTGCTCAAAGTTCAGTTTGCTGTGTTTTCCATTCGTTTTTGCAAGCCTGCTGTCAACAAGAAAAAGACAATCTTTTTTTCCCCAGAGCTGTGTGCCAAGAGAAGCCAAATGTGCCAATTCTTACAGAATCATTGCAACAAATTCATGGGAAAATTTTGATTCGACATCAGCACACATGGTGTTATATCCCGAATCAGAGAAGAAAACTTTCCAAAAAAAGGGCGAGCTGTCAAAACTGACAAAGATTCTTGGACATGTTCAAGTCCAGCCACCTAGATGAGAAGCAGCGCGCCAGGAGTGCTTAGTTTGACACTGATGTTAAAC
Organism: Breviolum minutum Mf 1.05b.01; assembly: GCA_000507305.1. Taxonomy (NCBI): domain Eukaryota; class Dinophyceae; order Suessiales; family Symbiodiniaceae; genus Breviolum; species Breviolum minutum. The sequence continues at coordinate 132,767 of DF239920.1, read as the reverse complement.
ACTTTGTTTAGAGCAGGGTTTCAGGCGAACAATGCCCGTACCTTGTTTAAATTTTGTGGGGCTTATTTATTGTGCTGGCCAATGACGTCAGCGCAGGCGGCTGAAACCTTTGCCAAGGGAATGGTCGAGGGAGAGCGCCAAAATAATGGCTTTGCTTGTCAGGGTGTGAGTGCCAATTGTAAAGGTCAGTGAGTCTAATATCAGCCGACGTTAATTAAGAGTGGCGACGTTAATTAAGAGTGGCGACGTTAAAGTTGCTTACACACAGCCAGACCAGCCAGATCGCGCGTAAGGACCCCGGGGGTTACGTTAATTCCGCCGGGGTCCTTACACGCAGCCAGACTGGCCAGCCCGCGTGTAAGGACCCGGGGCCCGTTGAACGTTCGCGTGTAAGGACCCCGAGGCCCACGCAACGTGTCACGTTCAACGGGCCCCGGGGTCCTTACACACAGCCAGACCAGCCAGGCCGCGTGTAAGGACCCCGGGCAAGGCCGTGGCCGTAACTCAGCGTCAAACTGCACGGTGAGGCTCAAGCCGGGGTCTCGCAGAAGATGTAGAATTTCAGACTTACCAGCGACAGTCAGTCAGTGGTCTTGTGACTATACTTTCAGTCGGAACACAGAAATTTTTGTAGAATTGAAATTAATGGTATACAATTGTTAGAGTTGGCGAGCCATGGCATGATGCGCAGCCTTGCTGGATGAAGTCCGACAAAAAGAATCTAAGAAAGCGCCATAGCAACAAAGGAAAAAAAAAGAAAGGGTCAGCAAAAAATGTTTGGAAAGGCTGATGGGTCAAGTGCACTCCTTGGCCGATGCAACTGGCAAACATACAGATTCCCGAACTGACATTGACCCCATCATCAGAGTTGCCAGTGATTGCACAGGCCTTGGTTCAGAAATCATTGCCCTAGCCTTGTTAGGTTTGCTGCCAAGAGTGGAAAGTGTTCACTGGTCAGAAAATGACAAACAGAAACAAAAACTTTATAGATGTGTCTGCGAGAACTTGTAGCACAAAGTTGGACCTTTGGATGTGGACATGACCCAAACGAGTTTTGATTTGGATGGCTGTACCTCCAACGCTCGCAACGTAGATTTATATGTTGCAGGTTACCCTTGTCCATCCTTCAGCACGTTAGGTCGAAAACGTGGGGGCCTTGATCCAAGAGGAATAATTCCTTTGTACGGACTCCAACGGATAATCAAGGCTTGTGTTCTGGAAAACATGGCTGGCTTTCTTGACAAAAAATGGCAAATACGTGGCCTTTTTGCGTGAAAGTTTGGCCAAAATGGGCTATGTGATGTTCAAGAAAAAAAGCACCTTGGCATATGGAATTCCTCAGAGCCGTTGCCGTGTCTACATTGCGGCTATCAGAGCAGATGCCAAGAAGGAAAAATTTAAGTGGCCTCATGAAATCAAAATTTCCAAAAGCTGGTTGAAGACCTTCTTGGAGACGAGCAAGAAGGGGCAATAGGAGATGACTTTGGAAAACTATGAGAACAAATATGGAGCGACCAATATCTGGAACGATGCTTATGTTCTAGATATCGGCAGTTCTGATGGCTTTCAATCGACAAAACCGCACAGGGTACCATGTTTGTACCACAGTGTCGACATTGCGTTGGAACCCCCGGCCGGTTGCAGTTACAAAACTCCAACTGCCTAATTCTTTTTGACACATGCAACTGGTAGCGCCAAGGTCCTGAGTCACTTGCACATTGACCTGGGGTGTCTACTTGAGCAATCGAATTTTGAGGTAACCAGCGCCAAAAAAGAAACAAGCGCGGGAGGGTGCAGCCACTCCAGGCTCAACGCTTAATTAATTTTAATGGTGTTGATCTCACCAGTGACAACGCAAACGGTGCAGCCCCAACTGCTCCAGCACAGCGGGTACAGCCACAACTGCACCAACCAACTCCTACAGCCACAACTGAGCCTATATGGCAGTGGGTACAGCCACAACTGCCCAGCGTTCAAAGGACCCGTCTATGCCACTATGCTTACAAAGCGGGCCACCGTGTTTCGAAAAATATACGAGCTTAGTTCCCAGCGCCTTTTGCTCGGATATATGTCAGGCAAAAAAGGCCACAACCATTCTGTGGACACCAGATCCTTCCACAGATCAAGCTGGAACTGCAGCCAGCGCTGGCTTTTCAACAAACATCATGGCGCCGGCATTCTCAAGAGGAAGTGAGGCGAACCACAGCAGCAAAAGTCAAGCCAGGTAAAACCACAGCTGGAACCAACAAGCCGAAGCAGCGGCAGGTGTGAATTTTCGCGGTTTATTGCGGCAAAACATGAAGCAGGGACACTGGTACGCACTAGTGTCTGTGAAACATCCTTGACATGGATTTCTCTTCAAAAATTTGTTTACACCGGTGAGGCAATTAGAATGAACCATCAACACCGCCTACTTTCAAAACAAATTCATCTTTAAAAAATCAATGGGCGGCGACTGGCAAAGACCCCGGCTTACGCTGTATTCGTACCTTATTTGTGTATGTGTGCATTCGGAGTTGTCAACCCCTGAGCACAACATTGTGAAAAGCAAGCTGTGCTTTTTGTGCCTCGAAAAAAAATCACTCCGTACATGAATGTGGCATTATTTTGTCCCAGAAAGTTCCATACATGTATGATTGATGATGTGTTTCCTCATTTTCTGCAACCAAAGACCAAACACCAAACACATTTTCCAATTTTCCGAAGGGGTGGTCGGTAAATTGGAATCAAAAAAAATGAAAAACACAAATAAAAACAGCATATTTGTGCCAAAAAACATGAGGAAAACAGCATGGTTTTGCTCCAAAAACCATGAAAAACCATGAAAAAACCTAAATATCAATATTTTGACCTCCAAGCTATGAAAAATGTGAGTATGTGCATTTGGAAAGTTTAAGAAAAACAAAACATGTCACAGTTTTAGTTTCAAATTGTAGGAAACTACATGCAAAAAGAGCTGGAAATCACAATTTTCGCTTCACAACTATCTGTGCAAAATTTGCGGTCGCATCACCATTATACTACTCAATACTTTTTTTTGACATGGAGAGATTTGTTGTTGTGAATCACAAATGGCAGAGCAAAAGCACTGATGGATTAAGAGGTGTTTCAGCTCCATCTATCTATCTCTCTGGCTGCTTGCTTGAGCACTGACGAACTGACTAATTGTGGCGCTGTATTTAATGACCGACCTGCCCCCCTGCACTTGTTGTTACATGTTTCTGTTTTTTCCCCTTGCCTTCACCTTTTTCAATTCCAAAATCACTCTTCCACTCTTAATTAACATCGGCAAGAAACCCTATTTCAACGCATACCATATACGAGGGAAGAAGGCGTCCCACAAGTGCGCTTCATCACGCTGTTCAATGTCGGAAACTTCGGGACGAGTGTTGGGCCGGCCAGGCCGTCAAAAACCGCTGCATGCTGCAAGACTTTCTTGTCTCGACGTAGCCCCCTCCCTCTTCCCTCAACGTGAGGGCCCCCGGGCTTGGGACCGGGCGTCGGCGGGTTAAGCCAGCGTCACCATGACTTCACATTGATTGCACCACGTGACATGACACAACACAACCATCACGTCGCATCAAAAGACGTGACCACCACATGGCCTGACTCCGCCACAGACATGAAGACATCAAAACACTTCATGTCAAAGCACATAACGCTGCGCGCATGTCCCCGTGGCCGCGGCCCGGTGCGGAACGCAGCGCGTCGTCGCGGAAGCGGGAGAGGACAGAGATCTGACGGATGAAAAGGAAGGAGGAGAAGAAAGAGGGCAAGAAGACTGACATAAAATCTAACAACCCTGCCTGACAAGTAAGTAGAAAAAACTTTCCGTGGCTCTGAACCTCCATTCACTCACTTTGAAACCTTTTGAAACTTCTCTGCTTCAGCTGTCAGAGGAGTCAGACGAGCTGGTGGAAGGCGACTTGCCCACAAGGGCTTCCTTGGCACCATGCAAGGCGTGAAGTGCACATTCAGCGTTCTTGCCCTGAGTCCCAGGCAAGCTCCGCCTCAAACTTAGCTTGTTTGGCCGCCTTCGAGCGGCCATCCACGAATCCCTCCGCGGCACCTCAGACATCCAATGAGACCCAAACATTTATTTCTGTGTCTTCCTGGGCCCCCAACGTTTCGCCGCGCGCTGCTCCTTCTTCTTGGCCTTTTGTTTCTCGGCGGACGCCAAGGCTTCTGCGCCGTGGGTACCCTGGCCAGCTGCGAGAAACACGTTTCAAAACCTCCAAATTTACCACGTCGTGACTTCACATCCAGCCTCTTTTTGCTCTCCTTGCGACGCTGTCTTTGTTTCGCCGCTTTCGCGTCCTTCTTTGCCTTCTGTTCCTTAGCCTTCTTACGCGCCACCTTTGCCTCCTGTGATTCGACCTTGCGCTGTTTCTTGGCCGCCTTTTCACCTGCTTCCTTCAAGACCGCCCGCGTCCGGGTCACCACACTCTTGCCACACATTCTTACAACTGTCTTCTCCAACACTTGTGTGCGAAGCGTTCCCTCCACCTCCCTTCTCTTCCAACATTTTTTCCATCTCGTCTGTTCACTCCTGAATAACACGTCTCTCCAACAAGTCGGTACAACACGTCCAACAACATGGCTCCACAACACTGTTGTGCACCACATACACTTTTCTACAGCACAGCACATCTCTCCAAAACTTTTGTACCATTCACCACAGATCTCAAAAGTTTCAAAAAATACATGATGTCTTAGATGACTGTGCCCCAAAGTCATTTTTAGTTAGACCAAGACAAGACTCCAAACTTGCTTTTATTTTTTGCCAGCTGTAGACAGACCCTTCACACTACAGTGTGAAATTTGGCTCCAAAACAGGGATCCTGATAGCCTCGTGAAGTTGTTGATCCAATTCCATATTGTAATTGTCTTGGCATCTCTCCACCACATCTGGTGCGCCAAACCTCCAACTGTTTCGATCAAGGATTGTTTGTATGGATGCGCATGCTGGTTGGAATAGCGTATAATTTATTGCAAAATACATGCACCATGAATGTCACTTTGTATTGTGAAAACATATTGCGAATAGCTGAATACCTGCTATCCTAAGTGTAGTGAGCCTATAATCCCTCAAAAACAATCAGGAGTGGACACTTTGCTACAACACTTGTGGGGAGAACTTGAACCCGTAGAGTTCCTACGTGTCTTTCAGACACTCAATGATTTCTATCGCCATTTTAGACAACGGAATGGCCAACAGTTTGCGGAGTATGACATGGACTTCAGATCCCAGTGCCAAAGACTTGATGAGATCAACGCGGGTAACACAGGTGTGACTCGTGCCTATACTGGTTTTCTTGGGAATGCGGGACTGGGTCCCGAACTTCGTAAGCAAGTGGCATCGACCGCTGGAGGTTGCTATGAGTATGCAAAAACTTCGCGCAGCACTGGTTGCAATTGTTCCTCAGGTATCTCGTGAGGATTCAACCAGTCATGCAGGGAAGCATGCAAGACCCTCCATCCTCAAGAAGGACCACAAGGTGAACGTGGTTGAGGAACATGGACAAGATAGTGATCAACATGGTGAGGATGAAGAGCAGCGTGACGATGCTGATGAAGATGACCCATATCGACTTGAAGAACAAGCACAAGTTTTGATGACCGAGGCTGCTCGCAGGAGACACAGAATGAGAAAGGTAGAGGTTTCCACAGGACTGAAACCAAAGAGCAGGTGGCCGAAATGAAGTCTTGTACGCCATGCTTGGCACGCAAGGCCCATGGATTCACGAGATATGGACATACTGGCACTCAGACAAGCCGGGCCCATTCTCATTCCGATGCCAGAGCAGGACTCGGACTTCGAGGATGCGCAGAAGATCAATGTGACGATCGATGCAGAGGAGCTCGAATTGCTGAAGGAGATGCCGGCCAAGAAGGCAGCGGCCAGCACAGCACCTCCACAGTGATGCCAAGTAGCTGAGGGACCTTCAAACTGCCCAGATTCAGATTGGAAGCCTTCTCATAGTGAGAAGTTGCATGATTTACTGCAAAATGCCCAAAGGCATGTTTCAAGGCACATTCCCACTTTTGAAGAAGGGAGTAATTCGAAGGGGGTTAGGCTTAGCGCGACAAACACTTGCTAGTATCTGCCTTGCTACAGCATTCACCGGGGCAGCACTAGCGGGTGTGACAGAAGGTGTTTTATCGCTTCGGCCTGACCTGATGGAATTGTTTGGAGGTCATGCTGAGATTTCGTATCAGTTTTCACATTGGGGTTGGGCGACTGAGACCTAGACTTGTTGTGATTAAGCATCCTTGCAAGTGGTGGTCACCGATTAACAACATTGCGTGTAACAATAGTCAGAAGTTAAACAGAGACTTGAGTATAAACGGAGACAAGAGATGCCGTTGCTTCAACTTTGCGAGGACCTGTTCAACTTGCAACTTGAGTTAGGTGGTGATGCATTGGCGGAGAACCCGCTAAACAGTTGTTCATTCAAAAAGAAACCTATCCAAGGTGTATGCTGGTGTTGGGCATGGTTGTCGTTATGGTGTGAAACATGTTAGATCAGGGAAACTCCTCCTTCAACCTACTTTGTGGTTTAGCACGTCTCCTGAGATTTGTGATGAACTTGCAAGGAGATGCAAAAATGAGGAGTGTCCCGGACATCACGAACATGACACATGTCTAGGAGGTAGTGACATCGCTGGATATGCAGGCAGGTACACAAAGGAGATTGCCGTTGCAGTGAATCGTGGTTTTGTGAAACTCATGAGACGTAAGGAACCTAGTCGAATCCATGTTTTGCTTCGATCGATCTCGGCCAAAATTCGACGACGAGATCCTGAAGTTTCTGGTTTAAGATGGAATGAACGAAATCTAAAAACGTGTTTTGGATAGTTGGAACGGTGTTTTTGCTGTGGAGGAAAATCCTGATCAAGTTATGACCCCTGAGGACTGAAGAGATGTCTGTGTTTCAGACAACCGACCCAGGAAAGTTGGTTCAGGCGGCGTCACTTTCAACATTCCCCGGGGCAAGAACATTCCGGAGACGGCGAAGGATCAGCTGAAGAAAATCCATTGCAACTTAGGACATACAATTCGTGAGGACCTTTCACGATTTCTGAGACTTGGAGGAGCCAAGCAGGAAGCCATAGAGGCCCTCGCTTGGATGAGTTGTCCAATTTGTGCTCATGGTAAGCAGCCCGATGCGCATAGGACTGCTAGTGTTCCCCCTTCCTCCTAGTCAAGTCTGTTTTGGGGATGAGATTCATGTTGATTGTGTTCAGGTTTGTGACTCGAGCGGGAAAGGACACTGGTCTTTATCGATTGTTGATAGGGCCACGGCGTCTCACCAATTGGGCTATTTAGACCCCCAAAACTTTTATCATGTCTTCTGTGAAAATTGGGTCAATTTGGGCAGGGCCACCGGGACGTGTCACGACAGGCATGGAACTCGGCATCTGTGGTAGAGAGTTTTGGGAACAGTTAGGACAGATGGGATCACCTATGTTTACCATAGCTGCATGTGCACATTGGCAGGCAGGAAAGGTGGAGCGACATAACCAGACTGCTAAAGATATGTTTGCTAGGGTAGTCAAAGACACGGGTGTGAATGGTAGGAAACATGGTTGGTCCCCCAATGCGTTGGTGTTTGGGAAGGGAAGGGGCCCCGAATGTTTGGAGAACTTCAAGCTAATGGGGAATCCATTTGTTAGCATCCTTCTGTGGGAGAAAGAAATACCATTGCTGAGCGTATGAGATATCGGTACAACGCTAAGTTGGAATATATCCGTTCCCAAGCCAGGCAAATGTTACAAAGAACTCTTCACAATAGGACTAGGAGGCTGTTGAAAACTGAGATTGGTCAAATGGTGCTTTTCTGGATGGATAACCAACGCAAAAACAAACAGTTGGGAACTCGATGCATTGGTCCAGCTTTTGTCGTGGGTCATCAAGGTAACAATGACTGGGTTACTTGTGGTGCATGGAAGATGGTTTCTGGTAGCCCCCGAACACTTAAGGGATGCGGTCGGTTGGTGAAGAGGAACTCATGGGTGCCCACATACAAAAATCTTCAGCAGTTCTCAAACAGGTTCCTGAGGGTCACGCTTTTGAAGATTTGACTCATCAAAACGATCCCCCTGAAAGCGAAAATACCCACCAACTTGTTCGTGAAATTGTTCCGGAAGCTGTCGAAGCACCATCTGGCAGTTTCAGCCATGAGTCAATCGCAGAAACATATCAAAACGTTTTGTCGCCTGAGTGGTTTGCTACAGATTCATCCTCTTTGCCGCACTGCAGAGCTTTGATACAAATTGGGCATCATCGATGTTAGCCCTGTTTGCATTGTACAATTCAAGCGCGACATCCAACTGCAATTACACCACGCAGGCTTGACTTCATCTACCCGGCCTGCCGTCAGCGTTCCTGGCATGGGTGGCTCGATGGGAAGCTCCTGCTTCGCGAGCAGAAGGGTATACACGGGACATGCAACACTCATCCTCTCAGGCACCAAATGTTGATACAGTATTCTGATTTATTCTGTCATCATAATATCACAAGAAACCCAATTTACCAAGCTGGACTGCTTAGTATACACAGCCCAGGGCTGAGTGGCATGGAGAAAAAAAATCTCTTCACATCAGAAGGTTCGATTGTTGATAGCCAGGCTCAGAACTCCTTGGAGAGATCTGCGTTTGCATCTGGAAGTGGTAAAGGCGAGAAAAACCAGCCTGCTTGGCGAGACATGCCGCGTCAAAACACCCTCACTCTACACAAAAGGAACAGACTTGGATAGACTTGGTAACTTGTTATGAAATCAGCCATTTTTGGACCTTAGAGCATTGCTCATCTCAATGAGATCTATCTATCCTACGTCTTGATTTGAGAAGCTTAAGCATCTCTATCGGCAGTAGGGCATGCACCATTGCAGTCATTCTACGTCGAAGAAGGTTGTTGGATTCGGCAAATTACCCATCGCCTCTCACATCCGAAGCGCAATGAGGTTCTAGAAAAACACATCGCCAACCAAAAAATTGACATGCCACAAAACTTGAAGGCAGCATGATCTGAAAAGGACAGCGTCGATAGGTTTTTCAAACCACTTCGACTCGACTTCGCATGGGGCTATTTCCATTGGTTCATCGCAGGCCATGCCTTAGCATCCATGTAGCGCCACATCAAGGGATCAGGCTCACTGGGGCTGGAAGGAACCTGCGTTGGGACTTGATGGGACGAAGGAAGAATGATGAACAATGATGTCTGACCAGAAAGGGTGTCCCATATTTAGAAACCTGTAAAGATGAAAATGTGTCCCGAAATGCTAAAACTGAAGGAAAGGCAAGGGAAAGCAAAAGGCATCCACTGGCTACTATTCACTCAAAAGCATTCATCTGTGAAAAGCAAATAGCTAAGACTACGAATTCATGCAAAACACCCAGGACCAAAGTGTCAAGGAAAATGGACAAAAACAATTGGAATATCCTGGAATGAATAGTCTTGGATTGCATCAGGCAATTTAAGGTGATGGCATTTGATGTAGATCAAGGTACATGGTGCATAGAATGTCGCTATGCGATGGCACCTTGTGGTAGTTGCGTGATGACAGCATATCTTTTTTTGCAAATCGTTGCACAATCTTATGATATGTTTTGTGTGTGTGTGACAAGAACACACTTAAGAATCTCATGTATCTGAGAATCTATTGTACAAATACCTTCATACCTTCCATATGCATCCCTATGCACCTTTGCGTCCCCCTCGCTCATGCCGTTCATTGAAGCTGCAAGGGCTTGTCGCAACATCCATTCAGAAGGGTTTTCTGCCAAAATCGAAAAGATCTACAGTGTAAATATCGGCATACTCCGCACAATCTGCATAGGCACCTCGTCCCCGCTGTCAGAGTCCTCCGACAATATGGAGCAGAGTCCCCCGACAATAGTAATCATCCAGGGAGGATTCAGACGGTTTACGCAAAGCCATATGAAATCAAATTCTCTAACTAACAAATAAAAAAATCTCAAGCAACTCTAGAAACATTGCATTGACATGCTGGGATGAATCAGCTTGAGATGTGACAACTGCCTCTCCATGAGATCTTCATACATCTTCAACCAGTCTTCAACTACATCAATCGTTGCCTGGATAAGCTGAGGCTGAGTCCGACCAAGCCTGAGTGCTTTCAGGGGTAGAACCAAGAACCACTTCAGAACGCTGCGTCAGTCCAAATCAGTCTCAAAGAACTGTTTGATCATGTAGAGTCAATCTGCTGTATGAATATAGGTTTGGATCTAGATGTCAGAATACACATTTGGAACACATATGGCACACAATTCAAAATTCCCATGGCCACGCATACAAGAGGAAAAACGCTTTGCCAACAAACAGCATTGCTTCCGACAGACGTTGGAGACCAGATCCATTGCCTCCTCCGAAATTGTCAACACAAACACGACTCCATCAAGTCCCCTGACACCAAACCCCGCAACACATCTCAAATGTCCCATAAAGCAGAGCTTTGTACTGTGGCCACTCTGCAACTGCAAGTCTTGATATTCAAAGTTATGAGGAGGCCAGTGAGTACCAGGCTACCACATGGGCCCATGATGGCTCATGACTTTTGCGCTGCTTCATGTCCTCTGGATTGGATGCCCATTCATGGCAAAGCCCGCCTCCAGGTGCATTCCGAACGACGTTCAGAGTGCTGTTAGGAAAATAAAACTCAGTACCACTTCAGAACGCCGTTTCAATCCAAATCGCTACTAAAAAACTCCCAAATCTCAACTGTTTTCTTACTCGGCAAATGGGGGCTGCTTCAAAGTGGGCTTCTTCAAGTCATAAGTCATGTGGGGGGTACAGGGGATAAATCTGGGAAGTTAGTGTTTTTTGCTTGGCATTTTTGTCCGGGATTTGTTTATTTTTTGGTTTTGATTGTTTTTTCTCACCATTGCTCTTAAAATCTGCCTAGCTTTATTGAGGACCCTTTGGTTTGTCATGGGATCTTGGATTGCTTGAAGCGAACCTGATCAAAACAAACCCCTTTTATTGATTTTTTCATGTTTAATCATATAGAGTCAATCTACAAAATTTATGAATTTGAGTATATCGGCATACTCGGTTCAATCAGCATAGGCACCTCGTCCCCGCTGTCAGAATCTGCCACTGACCTCTCGCCTGCAAACGATGCGTTGGTTTGCTACTCGATAGATTGCACGCGTTCATGACAGTTAAACCATCTCCCTTTCCCACACTCCTTCGCCCTGCAAGAAGCTGCGGCAAAGGGCCCCCCGAGCTGACCATCCTAGGGCATAGCATTGAATCCGCAAGTGCCACATCGAACCACATCTAAAACCTGGGCGGTGAACGTTGTTCTGGCTTGGGCTGCAAAAGCCCTGCCAAAAACTCGGTCAGCTCCAGGCTAACTTTGGCCACAGGCCAGGACCTGATGTCCTCAGTACCGATTTCAAATAATAGAAGCATAAGGTTCAAGTACTAGAATCGTCACGCAATAGAAACGAAACGTAGTAGAAGCGTCAAGTAATAGAATCGTCACGTAATAGAATCGCCAAGTATACTAGAAAATCGCCACGTAATAGAATCGTTAAGTATAATAGAAGCGTCGATATAATAGAATAGTCACGTAACACGATCGTCAAGTAATAGAATCGAATCGTCAAGTATGAAAGAAAATCGCAAAGAATTTAGAATCGTCAAGTGATAGAACCGTCAAGTAATAGACATGGCAAGCAATAGAATCGTCAAGTAATAGAATCGTCAAGTATTCAAAAAAAGTACAAGAATCGTCAAGTAATAGAAGCGTTAAGTAATAGAATCGCCCAGTAATAACAGAATCGTCAAGTAATGGCAGAGTCAAGCAATCGAAGAGTCAAGGAATAGCAGAGTCAAGCGTCACTTTTCGTGTCAGGCACAGCATTTCGTGAAGCTCAAGCGTCACTTTTCGTAGCAGGCGCACTATATTTGGTGAAGTTCAAGCGTCACTTTTCCTGGCAGACGCAGTATTTGGTGATGTTGGAACGCACTTTTCGTTGCAGCGGCACCGCTGGGTGAGATTTGGAATGATATAGCCGGAGCGCAAAATGTTGTATTTTTGTGGCGTCTCGTGGTGAGCCCGATAAAAGTAACCTCGGTTGTGGGGCGGGTTGCGGACTGGCGGTTTCATTCTCGAATCATTTTCGGAATGGTCTCGGATTGTAAATGACGTTTCAGTGTATGTGATGAGGACCGGTCATGTGAATAATTTTTGGTAGCAGCTGCATCAGTTAGTGAGGTTGGAGGGTGACATCTGTTGCTCCGCGCATTGTAAATAACGTTTCATGTGTGACGCGGATCGATCATGTGAGCTTTTGCAGGTGCAGTACTTGGTGAGGTTGGAGGGTGATGTCTGTTGCTCCACGAATTGCACAGAACGTTTCATATGTGACCAGGATCAATCATGAAAGTGATTTTTCTTGGCAGGCGCACTATTTGGTGACGCTGGAGTGTTGCTTCTGTTGTTCCGCGCATTGTAAATAACGTCTCATATGTGACCAGGCTCACAGAGTAGTATAGAGCAGTACTTCGTAGCACGGAGTAATTCTTTGTCGTACAGAGTAGTACTTTGTAGTATGGAGTAGTACTTTGTAGTACAGAGTATTACTGGAGTAGTACGTTGTAGTACAGAGTAGTGCAGGAGTAGTACTTTGTAGTATGGAATAATACTTTGCAGTACTGGACTAGTACTTTGTAGCGCAGAGTAGTACTTTGTAGTACTTTGCAGCACGGACTATTACTTTTCAATACTTTGTAGTACGGAGTACGTAGGAAAAGTCGCATGCCGTTGCGAAAAGTCGCATGCCGTTGCGGACTGCGACCTGCCACAGTTAGGTAGAAACTAGTAGCGTCATCTAGAACTTGCCGTCACACGCAGATGTGTGCTGCGACAAAGCCAACAGATGCCAGTTTTGTTCGAGTCATCAAAAAAAGGTTCAATCAATCAAGGTTGTCACAAACGATTCTATAGGCACATGTTCTTCTGATTTCAATATGCTTTACCTATTGAAACTTCCGGCGCCGCCTCGTGCGGCACTATTAAGTTGTTGGGTGAGAAAAAGGTTGTGAGGAGCACTTTTCCTTGCGCAGCCCACGCAAACTCATCTTTCCGTCTTTTTTCCCCTGTCTTCTTCGCACTTACCATGCGGAGAACAGCCATTTGACCACATGTCCCACATTTTTGAGGATTTCGGGCTTGGTTCGAAATCTGGCCTGGTATTTGCTGTTACCCCTTTGACCCGTTTGCTTGTTTGACCCATTTGGGTCGAATGGGTCGAATGAGTGTGCTTTTTCAAGAGTCGTACGGAGCAGTACTTAATAGTGCTATTTCTAATACCCTAAAACTTTGTAGTACTTTGCAGTAATTTGTATTACTTTGTACTTTGCAGCGATTTGTAATCCTCTCTGGCTCTTTGAAGTTCTTTGCAGTAAATTGTAATACTCTCTGGTACTTTGAAATACTTTCAAGTAATCTGTAATACTGCAGTACTTTGCAGTAATCTGCAATATTCTCTGTCTCTGGTACTTGAAATACTTTGCAGTAATTCGCAATATTACGCGGCCGGGTTGCTGGGTAATTGCTTGGAAGCCTGGTGTGCTCGCTCTGGAATCACCCGAAAATTACAATGTATGAATCAACCAGGGTCCGAAATACAAGCCCCAAAGACTATGCCACATAAAATATCCCTGGGGCCCGGCCCAAAAAATAACTGTAAAATGTATGCTTTCAATGGTTCCATCTAACAAAAAAGGCCTCTGACAGCCTTCCAAGTGATTGGCAAGCCAAAACCACCCCAAACCAATGCCACAAAAGAAATCAACGAAAACAAATAAATGGGCAACGTTTTACACGACTGGCGCCCTGAATAATACCACAAAAGAAAATTAACGAAAACAAATAAATGGGCAACCTTTTACATGACTGGCGCCCTGGAACCAATACCACAGAAATTCACGAAGACAAATAAGTGGGCAACCTTTTACATGACTGGCGCCCTGAATAATACCACAAAAGAAAATTAACGAAAACAAAGAAAAGGGCAACCTTTTACATGACTGGCGCCCTGGAACCAATACGAAAGAAATTCACGAAAACAAAAAAGCGGGCAACCTTTTACACGACTGGCGCCCTGAAACCCATACCGCAAAAGAAATTAACGAAAACAAATTAAATGGGCAACCTCTTACACGACTGGCGCCCTGCAACCCATACCGCAAAAGAAAACAACGAAAACAAATAAATGGGCAACCTTTCACATTATTGGCGCCTTGCAAGCCGAGACAACACTATACAGCACAAAAAACCGATACCACCCTAGGACCACCGCCTCAACGATACCCATATATGTTGTTTGAGGGCCTGACTGGCCAGGTGAGGGGAGGCCCGCAGCCCAAAGGTCGTTACTACACGTTGGGCGTTCCTGAAGCTGAAAAATATCACCATGATCATCACCATCACCATCTGGATCAGGAGTCACGAATCACCTGAGATCCTAGCTCCGCAAAGTCCCACCTCCGGGGTGAAGTACTGGAAAGTACCCGCCTTGGATGTTAGAAAGCTACTTGGCCTGGTTGCACTTCTTCGTACTTTCGCAAGATTATAGCTCTAAAAAATGTCGAAGGCACAAGAAAATATTTTGTCTCGAAAAGGGTCATTCCTTTTCAGATGAGTTGGCATTGAAACCGAACAATTTTCATAATATCGTTTCTTTTTGGTTTTCTCGCTACAGATGTCACTAGCAACAAGCTGAAGAAAAAACCTATTTTGCTTTAGGATTGACTTGCTTTTGTTGGGCCTGGACCTGGAAACGATTCTTTGGCCCAACGCTTTCCAAGCCCCGTGCCAGTGGCTGGCAACTGTCTTCAAACCGGCAGCAGCCGAAGTCCGCGATCACCAGCCTTGCGACCATTGACTTCCATGACGGAGGGTGCGAGGCAGGGTTTCGCTGGAAGTGTCGTTTGATGTGTGTGTGTGTGCGTATGCCTTGGCGTGGCTATTAAGGACCTAGATTCAAAAAGGAATGTTAAATCAACATGCTGGCATATATATATATATATACATCACACAGCCTTCCCTTTCAGCTACGTTTGCATTCGCTGTCTGCCTCGACGCCCGTGAACTTCCTCATTCATATCCGTATTTCTGTTCTTCCCCATGAATATATTCCAAATTGAAAAATGAAAATTGTATGAGTGAATCAGTTTAAGAAAGCGCGGAAATTGCTGACGCCTTTTATACGCTCTATAACTAAACTCTTCCCAAATTATTGGGGATGTGCCAGGCTCACTGACTACATAAGAGGGGTTAAACCATGGGGGTGTTTGAAACCGAACTAATTCCGCACCCCGGAAAATAGCGAACCCTGCCCTCCTTGAGGAGGAGGTTTGCAGGCTTGATGTCGCAGTGGACTATGCCGGCCCTGGCAGAGCCGACCCAGTGACAAGGGCCCAACCTCGTAGGAATAGCTTGAACGTATCTGCGGTCTTTTTGCCTGTGCCCTGCAACTGCACTTAGGAACTGTTTTGAAAACCTCAGGACCTGAATTGTATTTCTCAAGAACTACAAATGAAGTTTGGATTGGCCCCTGGACAGTGCACAGATACCGAACCTACTGAACAATCCTTCCATGACCAAAAACTGCAGGATAGAAACAACATGATGGCAAAAATGGCACTACGCGGCAAATTTTGACCTAGCAAAAAGCCGCAAGGGCCAACACTATTAACATGATTTTCCAAAAGGAATTGCTTCTCTTCCAGTACGTTGGCAGGTTCACACGCCAGCCTTGAAAAGCTGCCCCCGCCCCGCAACTACCACAAGGCCACAGACTATGAAACACAGAACGTTTGGCAGGCTTGCTTAAATTAATCTCAATCTCAATATGCTATCTCAGCACCACGCGGAAAAATTGATAGTGTGTGAAAAGAACGCACGATGAATTTACCCATTTACGACCACCTATATCTCAGGAACCGTTCCGAACCGTTTCTGAGGTATTCGTGATGGGTTAAATTAACGGCAATAATTGGCCATTATTGAAATAGAATTTATGTGATCGCGAATACAGCAGGAACAATTCCGTTCTGCAAAAAAAAACGCAAATGAAACAATGGTTGTTGACGCGTCCACTTGCAGTTTCGCTAATGGATTTGATGATGTGGTAAGCAGCCAACCCCCGCCTCTTTCTTGACGCTAAAATCACATTAACACTGCCCTCCCCGGCTCGCCAAAGTATTGTTAAGTCATTGTATTGCTCTCTTTTATATTTACATCATCACGTCATATGTCTACAACCTTGCCTCACGTCACATGTCCACAAGCTTAAAAACTGTTGTGGGAATATACATGGGGGCCTTTCATGCCAAGAGGTGAAACTACAAACAAATCGTTCCTGAGAACGTCTCGATCATCGGCCCCCGAAATTAATAAAAAAGGGCGAGCCAGTCGATGCAAACAATACCTCCGGCCTGTGGACCTGGGAAAGCCCTGCCATCAACTGGCGCGCTAATGGAGGTAACTTCTCCAGAGCGAAGAGGCTGCCCTCCAGGTCACCGGGCATCAATCGCAATCACCTACCTGTGGGGCAACCCACGACGTACCTCACTAAGCGCACCAAAACATTGAAAAACAACTGCCACGAACCCACCTATACGGGCCGTTGTTTAAGCCATGCATCTCTGGCTGCACAGGCCAAATTCAGCAAAATCACAGCGCAATAAAAACAAGCTCAAATGGACCTAACACAAAAAAAAAGAAAGAAAGATGAAAACAAAATATGGGAACATGAAAGGGGAAACAACCAAACATTGAATGAAATCGAACAACAGCTTCATCAAAAGCACGGAAAATGCTACACATCATGAAACAAATGCAGCAACGCGCAAGCCATCTACAATACAATCAAGGAAAGATATCTCAGAAAGACAAGTACAAAACCTCACGGAACCTAGCTATATAAGTCAGAGCAAATCAACAATACAACATTTCAGAAACTGGCAAAACAGCCAATCTGAGAAACAAACACGCACAGCAGCCGGCCAGCAAAAAAGCAGAGGAAAAACTAGAACTCGTGGCCCCAAACATCAAACTGCAAGCCAACAAAAGCGAAAAGCCAACAGAAGCTGAAGCCCAACAGGACCAAAAGCCACCAAAAGCCACTAGAAGCCAACTGCCACCAAAAACAACAAACCAGCAAAAGCCAAAATAAGCCAAAAAAACATCAGCATAAGCAAGGAGCCAACAGAAGCCAAAAGCCAACTCAAGCAAAAAGCCAGCAAAAGCCAAAATCGTAAGCCAAAAAAATGCCAGCGGAAACCAAAACCCAAAAAACTAGCAGAAGCTAAGCCAGCAAGACAAAGCCAAACAAAAAGCAAAAATAACAAAGAAACCTCAACCTCAACCTAGGGAGAAGAGAGAGAGAGAGAGAGAGAGAGAGAGAGAGACGACAATANNNGAAGAGAGAGAGAGAGAGAGAGAGAGAGAGAGAGAGACGCAATATCGTGGCCAAGGTGCGTCCCAGGGCGGCAACAGGACCGCGCCCCTGCCGCCAGTGACGGCAGCGATTTGCACAAGGGCTGCCCGGGGGCAAGGTGCCAGAGGCCCGTCGCGCAGCCATCCCACGTGCTCCACCTCAAAACATCCAGCTCCCACGACCATTGGAAAAGGACTGCCCTAGACATGGCTTCACAAAACAAAACACCCAGATCATAAGACACCCAACAACATCAACGACACCCCACAAATACCCAACCACACGCAAGAACACCTCCAAGACCCAACAACATCAAAAAACAACAAAAACTAGACGCCGGATATCCCGAAAGCCCAAAGTGACGTGTTAATGTCTTAAATAAAAAACAGCGAATTAGCTGACCACCAAATTAACAGCGAATTAACAGCAACTCTGAGTAAATAATAGCTGACCAGCAATCCCTGACCACAACAAAATGATATCTACGTTTATGCTTAGAAATGTATCGTTTTGTGTAGTGCGGTAAAAGGCGAAGCCTGATACGAAACACAGACAGAAAACACAACCACAACAACTTTGCCAACAACAAAAACAACAAGAACAACAACAACAACAACAACAACAACAACAACAATCACAACAACCACAACAACCACAACAACCACAACAACAACAACCACAACAACAACAACAACAACAACCACAACAACAACAACAACCACAAAAACACCACCACAAGAACACAAAAACACAAAAACACCACCACACCACCTCACCACCACAACAACACCGCTACACCCCACAAAACACCACCACAAACACACACACACACACACACAC
>DF239920.1:42159-114441 GCA_000507305.1 Breviolum minutum Mf 1.05b.01 | reverse complement strand
CACCACCACAAAACATCACCAAAACACAACCACACCACCACAAAAAAACACTTCGCAAAAAACGCCACCACAAAATCATCACAAAGCTTCCAAAACGAGTGTTTCGCGCAGCGTTTCGCGCGAGGCTTCCTACAATTTTGACAGAAGAAGCTTCCAAAATGATCGTTTTGTGCGAGGCTTCCTGAAATTTTCAGAGAAAAAGCTTCCAAAATGATCGTTTCGTGCAAGGTTTCCTGCGAGGCTTCCACAAATTTTCACAAAAGAATGTCCAAAATGATTTCGTGCGAGGCTTCCTACAATTTTGACAGAAGAAGCTTCCAAAATGATCGTTTCGTGCGAGGTTTCCTGAAATTTTCAGAGAAAAAGCTTCCAAAATGATCGTTTCGTGCAAGGTTTCCTGCGAGGCTTCCACAAATTTTCACAAAAGAATGTTCCAAAATGATTTCGTGCGAGGCTTCCTCCAAATTTCGCAGAACAATGCTTCAAAAACTCAATCGTTCATGAACAAGCCCAGGACAACGCGCAGAGCAATTCCACGAGCTCAAAATTTGCATTTCGCCACAGTTTCGGGTAGATAATCGACCAACCGAATCCTACGAGAGGGGTCATCCAGCAAAATCAAAATGTGCGTCTCGCTACAACGGCGCACCATCCAAAATTTCAAAATGCACGTTTCGCTACAGCAGCGTGCGCAAAAATGTGTGGATCCAGCGCGCGACGTCCGCGGCAACCCGCGGCATACAAAAATTTGAAGTGACGAGAGGGCTGCGTCCGCGAAGTGCAAAATTTAGCATTTCACCACAGTTTTGGACATCCGACGAGCAAGAAGTGACGAGAGGGTTGCGTCCGCGAAGTGCAAAATTTGCATTTCACCACAGTTTTAAACATCCGACGAGCACGCAGTGACGAGAAGGTTGTCTCCCGCCGGAGTCCGCCAAACCTACCCTGCGTAAAAAACAAGAAAGAATTTTTTATTAAAGAAGCTTTTTTCCACAGCCACTCCCAGCAGCCATTCTCAGCAGCTCATCGGCAGCCATTCTCAGCAGGCACTTTCAGCAGCTCTTCTCCGCAGCCATTCTCAGCAGCCATTCTCAGCAGCTGTTCTCAGCAGCCATTCTCAGCAGCCACTTTCAGCAGCTCTTCTCAGCTCTCTTCAGCAGGGGTTGGTGGTCAGCTATTGTCATCATGTTTGTCATCATGTTTGTCATCATGTTGCTGTGGTCAGGGGTTGCTGGTCAGCTATTGTCATCATGTTGCTGTGGTCAGGGGTTGCTGGTCAGCTATTGTCATCATGTTGCTGTGGTCAGGGGTTGGTGGTCAGCTATTGTCATCATGTTGCTGTGGTCAGGGGTTGGTGGCCAGCTATTATCATCATGTTTGTCATCATGTTGCTGTGGCCAGGGGTTGGTGGTCAGCTATTATCATCATGTTGCTGTGGTCAGTTGTTGGTGGTCAATTGCGCAAACGTTCTTTAGAAGGACTCTTTCGCAGAGCTTTCGGGAACTCACAAAAGTTTGTCTCAACCATACATGCTGACACCCAAAGACACCCAAGACTCCAACGACCATTGGAGCAGAAACATCGGCATGGTTTGTGACAGACACAAACCAAGATCACAGGACAAGATGGAATCAGACAGAGACACCCAAAGACACCCAAGACCCCAACGACCATTGGAGCAGAAACATGCAGTAAGAAACAAGCTGAGGTAAGTGCCCAATGGGTCCAGCGACGCGTGGGCCCCGCGGCAGACGCTGGGCCAGCTTAACATCCTGTCAAAAAACATCCAGCGACTTCCTTCGCTACATAAATTTTTGCCTCCCCCCCTGTTCGATACATTTCCTGATGTATTGATACGTTTTCCTGTTTATGCTACATTAAATTTCAGCCGGAGCGTTTTTTCCCTATTCGAGCATTTTTTGAATCAACATGAACGAACACATATCTTAGAGCCATTTAGGCTCAGGGTTTGCTTCCTAATTGCATGTGGGCCCCAACAAGGCCCCTGTGTGTACATGTGTGCATCAGTATGCGCAAATGGAGGCCACATCATCTTTTGAGAACCTGGGCTGGGCAGGTGTGTTGGCTTGGCATGGTTCAGCAGGTACGCCCCTCCTTCCCATCTTTGCAGCTTATGAGTGGTGCTATCATAGCATGATATACCTTTAAATTTTCGAATTTTATCCTCATGTGACAATCCGCAGGCATTTGCCTTGTGATTTGGTAGCAACCCTTGACAGCCATGCCTTTAGCATCACCTGTGATGGAAGCCTGGTCACAGTCTAATACACTTATGGCCAATCAGTGGGCGCCTGGCTTTGACCCCAAATGCAAGTGTAAGTCGGGGGGATCTTGGTATGCAATGATGAAGTTTTGATTCCGATCCTGAAGCATCAGGGCACCAGGACAACCCTTGATATGATTGCAGGGGAGGTTGAGATGTTCATGGCATGCCCGGCCAAAAGGAAAACCAGGGCGGAAATCCCCCTTCCTTCTGATCGCCGCCCCTTGGCCCACCAATAAAAAAAATGTCATGCAATAACTTGGCACTCATACTTTGGTACATGGGAATCTGGTAAACCATTTTGGTCCTTAAGCTAACTCGGGACCTTCATCACCTGATGTGGATGATGTGGCACTTACTGACGATGATGGAGAATGCTCTGAAAGTGCTGATCCTACAGTTCCCTGTTTCAATGTGTTTCGATCCAAATGGCCATATAGTCTGAATCATTGGTCCCTAGGATGAACAAGTGGATATTGCTGACGAAGTTCCACCCTCCGTCCGGGAAGGTTCAATTGGGTTTTGGAGTCATATGGTTGTTATATTGTCTAGATCCATCCCATTCAATGTCGGCCCTTAAGGCAGTCCAAAATCAAGTTCCGAGAAGTTTTACAAGCATGATATCTTTCGAGCAAACGATGCTTGGGAATGTAGGGACTGCGGGCTGGTCTGCCATAATGTGATCCTCTTGCAATCCCAGCCCTGCAAGGAAAAAACTGTACCCCAAAAGGTTGAAGTTCCCAAAAACACCAAGACGGAAATCGTATTCTCTCCAAATTGGCTACATCGAGTACAGGATGCATTGCTCAGTAGCCCCTCCAAAACTTGGCAAATTGTTTCCAAACAGGGTGTCAAAATCAGGGCCCTCTTTGGTGATGATGGTGGAGTGTCATTTTCTGATGTTCCAACGGAAATTGATTTCCCCATCGTTGTTGAGCCTGTACCTGATGAAGTCATTCGTGAAGAGCAATTAGAACAAATTGAAAAGGAGGAATTGTTACAAATTCAATTGGAGGAAGAATTGCTTGCAGAAATGATTCGTCTATCAGAGCTAGAAGAAAAGGATGCACAGGATTCCGCTTTGAACCCAACCATCCCCGCTTCCAGCGCTCTCGCACCTTCTGCTGCTTTTGCGCAGCTAAGCTCAACAGGGCCTGGGTCTGCTGGGGATGTTGGTGTCATGGGTGCCATGGGTGATGTATACGGATCACTCGCAGTACCAGCATAAGTTGAAGCTGAAAAAGCAATTAATTCTCGATAAAAATATTTTCTGCTACTATAGCTTTATGCCTTAAATGTTGGTACTGCATGTGTTTGCTAAGGTATGGATGAAGTGGACACCCTTCCATTCAATGGACAACTAGATGCCAATACAGCTGCTGCGGAAAGCCAGGAGCACGTGAGTTTTGATGATATGTGTTTTAATTTCTGGTCCTACTATGCTAGGAGAACATATATTATATTAAAAAAACAGCTCGATCCAATCACTTCCCAAAAAGATCTGAAGTTAGAAAATGCAGGAGCCCGATGTAGCTACCCCGCAACGATTTGTGGCTGGTTGGTGGCGAACTTGGTACTACCAAACAGCTTGGATCGCCAAAGGATATCCCTATAGAAGCAGGTGAAGTTGAGAAGACAGAGGAGGTAAAGGAAAATGACAAGGAAAGTGATCATCCGACTTTACCAGCGAGTGGCATTGCAGGTGATCCTACCAAGAAGGAAGAGCTGGGCAGACGACCTGTTGTTGAGGTGCTTCCTGTTATCGACCCAGAAAAGCAGCAGAAGTCTGTAGCCAAGTCTGGGAAAGGACGTGGTAAAGGAAAGGGACGAGGAAGGGGCAGGGGAAAGAAAAGATCCGATAGCAGTGATGATGGAACAGAGGAAGATGAAGTGGAACAGGAGAAGGAGAAGGTAAACCGTGAGGAGAAAGACCTAGCTATCAAGAAGAGGAAGACTAAGGGCTCACGTAAAGAAGATGAAGAGGTCACTGAATCTACAAGGACTAGGAAGAAGGTTGAGGAGAAAGGGCAAGAGTCAGAGGAAAGGGCGAAGAAGGTGAGGAAGACAAAGGAGGGGCCTTCCAAATCCAGGACTGCTAAGAAGGTTGAGGAGAAAGGTGAAGAAGAAGAGGTGAAAAAGGAGGCCAGGAAGACAAAGGAAGCTAAGGAGAATAAATCCAAATTGGCTAAGAAGGATGATGTTGAGGAGGATGAAGAAGAAGAGCAGGTGAACAAGAAGGCCAGGAAGGCAAAGGAAGCTAAGGAGAGTAAATCCAAGTTGGCTAAGAAGGATGATGTTGAGGAGGATGAAGAAGAAGAGCAGGTGAAAAAGAAGGCCAGGAAGGCAAAGGAAGCTAAGGAGAATAAAGCCATGTTGGCTAAGAAGGATGATGTTGCGGAGGATTTAGAAGAAGAGCAGGTGAAGAAGAAGGCCAGGAAGGCAAAGGAAGCTAAGGAGAGTAAATCCAAGTTGGCTAAGAAGGATGATGTTGAGGAGGATGATGAACAAGAGCAGGTGAAGAAGAAGGCCAGGAAGGCAAAGGAAGGGAAGGAGAGTAGCAAGCATGCGCCGCCCAAACCCAAGACCAGCAAGAAGGTTGACGAGCAGCGCGGAGAAGAGGAAAAGGAAAAGGAGAAGACGAACAAGACGAAGAGAAACATCAAGAATGAGAAGGTTGCAGCATCCAGTAAGTCGGCTAAGGAGGAAGCTGAGGAGAAAGGAGCTAAGAATGATGACAAGGACGACAAAGCTGAAAGGGAAAAGAAAGCAGTAAGGAGTAGGAAGAGTTTAGCTTATGTGGCAGCTAGGAAGGCTGCCCTTGAAGAAGGGTGTTCAGAGGAGGAAGCTAAGATCAGGGGTAGGGAAGTTTCTTGGTTCAGATTCTATATATCGTATGTGGTTTAATTATGTCAAAGTGTATGACCTCTCACCATTCATTTTGCTATCCAAGGCTTTACCAGAACACGGACTGAACTGATCCATATGAAGAGATCTTTTTTTCGGGTGCTTAGCTATCTGAAATGGTAGTGCGAAAATACGTTTGCGTGGGTTGTAACATGTGAATGCCAAGCGCTTTAGGCACGTTGCGCGCAGCAGCCTTCATGCCTGTACATAGCGTTTGTGTCTGTGAGCACATGTGGACTCGAAGGGGGTGGAAAATAATGCTGCATATATTTTGCAAAGGTGCCTGCAGTAGATCAGCATGCACGTACATATGCAGTAGAAGGGCAAATATGTTATATATATGGTTATGTATCATCTTCCCCCGCAGGTGATTGATGCCCCTCCTTGAAGGATGGGCCATTCGAGCTGCGAACTACTCAGGAGGCGCGACCCTCCCCATCAGTTTCCTTTGCTGCCCAGCTTGTAATTGTGATTGTGGTGAGCACCCATGAAATTCTGTATGCCAGTCTTTGCCATTTTTTGTAGACAGTGGTGAGTGGGTAGAAGTGGGATCTGGGCGCATGGCACGGACTGGGGTGAGTTGTGGTAACACCAGATCCAAGAAGTGGCAAATCCTCGGCAAAGTGAGCCTCTGCAAGAATTGGCGGAAAAGGGCAAACAACGCCTTAGGGCGATGCCTCAAATTGCGCACACGAATCAGCTCAATGAGGTGATCTCGCAATGCCTCTGCGGAAGCAAAAGGAGTGTCCACTTCCAAATGCATTCTGCCCAATTCGAGGAGTTCGCTGTCCTGCACCTCATCCACGGTTGAGAGATAAAGCATGGTGGCCTCAATAAGCTTCTCCACCGCTGGTTCCAGTCGAAAACTCAGCCATGAGAGCAGGCGTAAGGGAGTGGCATCTCTCTTAGCAGAGCTAGCTGCGTCAGGGTTCATGAAGAGGAACCTGGCGAGATCCCACCACCCTGCTGTATGATTGAGACTCAGCCAGTGAGAGTAATTGTGTTCTTTGGATCCAAAGTGCTCTTTGTAAGCCGGGCCCTCAGTGGAAACGTATGTATACCGGATCTGGAGCTGGTCCAGTTGATGTCCACCAGGCTTCCAAACACACAGTTGATCCGCCTCATAGTGCAACAGGTGCAGGGTGTGATCAGTCGGAGGAGTGACGATCAATTGCGGAGGACATGCAATTGCCCCAAGTTTGCCATTTGTCACTACATTTGACATTTTCCATAATAAATGCAGGGTGCTAAGACCAGCAAAACTGCCAGCAAAAAAGCCTCTGAGGTCAATGCGCTGGTCAAATACCACCATACATTTCCAGAGCAGTAGGCCGACGGGCTGAGGCACCCGGGAACTGAACCGCCGGCAGGACGTCAAACAAGAGTGCATCCCAATGCTTGGCGCTATCCAATCCAAAGTAATGGAGCACCAGGAATTCATGTGCAGCCTTACTCCTGCCCAATGCAGTAACCTGTACTGTCTCCGTGCCTCCAAAGATGCCCGGGACATCAACAGTTTCCTCCATGGGAGCTAGCGAAGGTCCGTAGATCGACTGTCCTTCTTTGTCAGATCTGATGGAAATGTCCCAGGGGATAGGATACTGGAGATCCCTACCCCCAAGTCCCGTTGCCTCCACATGCAAGGTTTCAGGGAGGTGCCGTTGGATCTCCTCTCCCGGCACCACAATCAGCTGTAAAGGATAGGAGTCAACGGGGATGGTAGAAGGGCAATTCTGTGTGCTCGACCATACCACCACCCCATGCCGGGATTCCGCCTCAACCACCACGTTCTCCAATTTGGAAAGTATGATTTTGGCATCTGCCCACTCCGCTTCATTCTGGATAGTGGCAGCAAGTTTGGTGTCACCATGCCACCTGACCGCTTCATTCCACTGGTCCTGGGGGAACTTGGCTGGCAAATACCCTGTAGCTGAGAGATAGTAGATTGCAAGGATGGCTTCCAGCGGGCAGCCACAGGTTATGATTCTCAGTGCAAGCTGGCTGATGACTTTGGGGGTATGGGCCATTCTCCCCCAAGTCTTCCAATTAAGGTATGTAGGTGGACAGCTTGGTAAAGATCAGCTGCCTCTTGGGCATCGAAGTTCTGCTTCAAATAGGTAGGGGAGTTACGCCCATCCGGTCCAGAGTCCACATCAATTCCAACAAGCCATTGGGACAGGGCAGAGCCCGGGACCCCAGCGGCGTCCCACTGTTGCCAGCACGAGAGCATAAGTAGTTTTTCCCTTTCAGAAAGACTGGGAGGTAGACCCTGAAGTCAATGGTTGTTCCTGCAACTGGGCGGAGACCCAAACTGGCCCACATTGGCGGTTTTCCTGCAGTGCCAAGCATAGCAGCTGCCATCGGAATCCACCCTTCAGCTGCAATCGAGGCAAGAGATCTTTCCATTCCCGCCTGGGCCCCCCCCCGGGCTGGCACCTTTGTTCTGGCAGCCTTGGTGGCTGTATTTCCTGGGATCAACTTCGTATTGCTGGACAGTGACTGCCTACCGGTTACTTTGTTTGAAGTTGAAGACCTGTGGACTGAGGCCTACTTGGCGCGTTTTCCAGCCCACGTTTCAGCAAAGACCCTCAGGTTGTCTACACACAATCTCGGGTCAGGTTCAATCACAGAGGATGAATTCAAAGAAGAAGCCTCCAATTTGGCCTTTGCCTTTTGGGACAGAATAGGTGAGTTCTTAAAGCGATCACGCACCTGCAGTGAGCTCAGTCCTGATGAGAAGACGCTCTGGATACAATCAGGCTTGGCGCTGTCGCCTCTGATGGGCACATGTTTGCAGTACTCCTTGGACTTTTGCCTAGCATGGGCTTTGATAGGTGAATGGACATCCAGGGTTCTCTTCCCAGTACCCAAAGGCCCCTGGCCCAGACATGGGCATGCAGGTGCCCTCCTTCAGAATTATCAATGCCGCTCACCCAGAGACCAGCTATTATGCATGCCTCGAGCATCACGAATCTATTGTGGTGAACCTTCTGCACCTCAATGCCCCAAAGGCCTGGTACATATGTGAACGATCCTTTCCATATTATGCGTCACTTTATCTTTTTCTGAATTATGAAGTGGTTTACTGCACCTTCCCTTGAACCTGAGATTCTGATTGGCGTCGTGCTTGTTCTGACCTGGTCTACGAACATACCACCTATCCAACCTAGATTTCATCTCCTAGACCTCTTTGCTGGACAAGCTGCTGCTACTAAAGTTTGGTTCCTTGCCAGTGGAAATTTGGAAAATTTGCAGCCCTCATGTCAACCCCACTCGATATGTGGTGGTGGTAAAATAAGTGCTGAGGTCTGGCTCTAGCTACAAATGCTGTACCATCAATGAGTTGTATTTTCAAGGACAACGAACAATGGATTTTCTGTCACCGGCAGGTTTTCTGTGTCCTGGCTATCTCCCCATTTCGATTTATTTTTGACATTCCCCCATAGTAGATATACTGAGGTTGGCTTTATGGGCAATTCTTTGTGAGTACCCAGAGGAATTATGTGAATGTTTCTGGGGCACTTGCTTTAGCTTTCGTGGCTGATGGCAATTTAACATTCAGCAGGAAACATGGCCTACGCAAAAAAAACAATATACGTACATATGTCCTTTTTGAGACTGATATCGTTTTTAAGACCATGCATGCATTTGAAAGCAATACGTGATTTGTTGAAGGAAACTTAGGGTTGTTCTTCTTTGCTATGTCATTATGGCAAGGCATTGCTACTTCTGTGTAGAGCAACCTGGGGCTTCAATCTCGTTTCGTCATCGCCGTTGGGAAGCATTCGCAAATCAAACATGCTATGAACTTTTTTGCGCAAGAGACTTCGTATATTGAACTCACCTGGGTCTGAGGTCTACCTGGACAACCCGGGAACCAAAAATTTTTGGTTCTACCAATTCTTGGCCTGAAAATTGGTTTTACCATTTTTTGGTTTTGGAATCAAAGCAGTTTTGTCACTTTCTGTCGCAAATGGCTAAGAAAACAAAAGCCATGCAGCATCGGCCTCCACAACAGAAGCCGAAAACCAAAAGAACATGGCCCATCCCACCCATCCCATGCATGCAGATCTCCATTTGAAAAACCAGAAGCCGGAATGCAACGGAATACCAGTTTATAAGCCGGAATGCAACGGAATACCAATTTATAAGCCGGAATGCAACGGAACACCAATTTATATATAACCTGGAAAGTGCCAGAAAACCGATTTCCATGTGATTCGAAAAAATCTTTCGAATCTGCGATCAAAATATATGTACAAAAAACGGTTTTTGCTTTCCAAGTTTTTGAATATGTTTTTGCTGATCACACATATATATATATATATCCAATCCAATCAGTTTATTTCAACATATATATAATTTATACATTTGAACATATATATATATAGAGCCTTTGATATTTGGCAAAAACTTCACACCATGGATTTCTTACATGTGAACTTGGTCCGATGTCATGATGTCATGCCTTGAATCCCTTCCAAGATTTCGAAAGAAGACCTCAAGAAGACCGCCAACTTCATAAAAGAATACGGTTGCTTTATATTTATATATAAATATATATTTAAATAGAGCTTTATATATAAATATAAAGCAACAATATTCTTTTATGACATTGGCGGTCTTCCACATACCTGTGCATGCTATACATTTTTCAACCCTCCTTTTTGTCCCAAAACAGTTTGGCTGCGATGAGCCACTTCTGGGCCACTCGCATACTACTTGTAAGAACATGAACACTTCTTGACATCCTGCAAGAACGTCCTGTAGCATCCTCCGCCATTTGCGTAGCAAAAACCGCCGGATTAAGTACCTCTTCGCCGTCCAGCGTTCTGTTCAGTTGCATAGAAAGATCGTGCGCCACATGCATCAAATAGTGATATTTCGGTGTCAAAACAAAGAAACATAGGCCTTGTCGGAAACACTTCTGGGCGCAAAGGTAGAAATATTCCAAGTAGAGCGACAACAAAGAGAGAGCTAGGGCACCCTCATGCCTCAGGAGCAAAGGTTTTCTGCAGCCTTGTTCATCACGCATTCCAAAAACGTGACGCAAAAAGTCGTCTATCGCCTTCGCTGCAATGAGCGCATGTAAAGCAACGTCATCAAGCACGGAAGTGTCTTTCTCCATAATTGAAATTACAAAGCCGAGGATGAGCCGTGTGTCCGAGCCCTTGAAACTACATTCCGGATAAGAATTCATAGATGGCCACCCGAGATTTTCTCTCGTAAAGTGTTTAACCATTGGAGAGAACTTCCACCTCTTGCAATATGCTGCGAACTCAGTATATGCAGCTGCCAGTTTCGAAGGAATGCTGGTGCCAGCCTGCAAAATGGTTTCTATACAAGAAATGGTGTATTTGTCTAGTATAAAGGCATCCTTTTCTCTTGTAAGAAAAGACTTTGAAAAAACAATATATACACACCAACGACAAAAATGTCACATGTGCACATGTACATATGTTAAAATGTACTTTACATATACATGTGTAAAATGCATATTGACAGTTCAAAATCCCAAAGGTTTTATATTTGTTACATCAGAAATTTAGTTGGAAAAAGAAAAATAAAGAGAAACATTTGAGATTAGCAACTATATAAAACATTCATTCACAGACAAAATCAAAATGTTGCCATGGTCCTTAATTGGCGAGAAACAAAATAATTCATCCGTACGAGATAGCAAAGCACGTTGACGGCAAAACCCCGCACTGCTCCCAAGTGGCAAAGGTGAAAAATATCCTTCGTTAGGAACAATTCAGTTTCTGCACCTGGAATCCATGATAAGGGGCATCGACTAGTCCAGGGACGAGTCTGGTGGACAGTGCCTCTCCAAGCTGCCGTGCTTCCATTGTCGGTAAATGGAACAGACACATCATCAGCTAAACACCAATAGCAAAGCTGGTTGGGCGCACAAGCAAAGTTTCGCTTGCATCGAAACGCACGAGCTAAGGCAGGGAGGTCGCCTTCCAGCCCCACCCATGCTAGATGAAACACGCAATCAAATGGAGGTGACCGCACACCTGTAAAGTACACTGTTCGACATTGCCTGACAAGTTCCTCGCAAATCTCGTCCAGAACCTTGTTTCCAGCTTCGTAACCACTGTGAGCTTTCTTGTATTCTTCTCCAAGTATCGAGCACCAAAAAAAATATCTGTCAAAAGAATTCGCTGCATCAGCCATCACACCGCCCCACGAGTATTGCATCACTGCACTTTTGCGAAGCCCAGTGCCTTCATCTGAATGCAGCTTGCACGGCACACACAAATGAAGACTTTCCGGAAATCTGGTATATATGTCGTGGTCTGGGTTCAAGTTGCGATATGCCTTCCAGAACCTCCTCAAAGTGTCGTGCACATGCTCTATGTTGCCAGTAGAAAGACCTGGCAACAACTTTGCAGGGTGAAACTCAAGAAGGTATGCAGCAACAGACTCAACAGAAACGCAGTGGTGTTGCTTTTGTATTGTCTCCAGCCAAAAAGAATGCAAGGGCAATGGCAAGATTTCGCCCATGTCCATCACAGCCCGGATAAAATGATCCTCTTTGTGCGCCAAAAGGGTGTGAGCTTGTCCCAGTTGCGTGATCTCGTTATGCATAGGCGCACCTGGCAACATCGTTCGTGCCTGGTTAAAAGCGCTTGCTGCAGCCTTCTCAGCATTGGAAGCCTAGGATGCAAGAAAAAAATGCGCCATCCAACTCTAAAGCCTATAGATTTAAATACAGTCATTCGCACTCTATTTGGAAACTCATGTCCGCACATAGAACAAATGTTTCTCAACGCAACCGTATATATATACACATACATGCATATAAGAGATTCCTTTTTAGATCCAGCACCAGCATCAAAACATTTATCAGTCTTTTGGCTTGACTCAAAACGGTTTTATATAATCCAGGTGCCACAGAAAAAAATCAGTGTTGCCAGATTTTGCGGTACACGCCTAAATTCATAAGAATCTTTGAGAACAAAAAGTTATAAGTTATATCACTACTTGTAGATCTAAAAATGCGCTATGTCAGCAAAGGGCTGGTTGGTGATGAATATTGCTGGTTTTCTAGCTTAAGAATCCTCTGCGAAATAATAAATATATTTGGGGGTTTCGGTCAAAGAGGATTTTCAACGAGTAAACCAGCAACATTTACCACCAAGCAACCACTGCCTGACTAAACATTTCCCCGAATGAAAACACAAACATTTTCAGCCAATAGGTCATTCTTTCATATACGTTTACTTCATACCTAATCTTGAGAATGTAACACAGTTGTTTGCATGCAAACAATTATGTTACATTCTTTTTAGTCTTGAAACTATCCGTAGACCAAGAGGCAACATACTCCTGGAGAATCTTCTTTACGGACTCAGCACCTGCGTGGGTATATGGCACTAATCGGTTGATTCAAAACAAGATGCAGTGCACAACCAAAAAAACTTACACACTGTTGCACATGTTGTTCCTTTTTTTCATCCCAAGGCTGCAGGTACAATGCAGCCACGCAGATTTCCTGTACATACCTCCACGCTTCGGCCAGGTATGCTTGCCAAGATCAACGTCTATAGGACCTCATGGTTCAGTCATGAGGCTTTGCCCACACAAAAATACAGTCAAAAAAGGAACCCATTAAAACAACAATTTGGATGAACAAAATGATCCGTATAAAATAATCACACACACTCACACACACACACAAGACAGCCTGCATGGACCTGGACAAGACAAGTGACAGAAGACCTAAACAATAACATGGTTTTCACGATGTGTAAGTATATGATGATATTTGTAACACACATATCAGATATAGAAATATTATGTGGATATGTTGGATATACATGTTTTGCGATTTATCACCGTCAAGGGCTCCAATCTTGACTGTATGCCCCTGTGCTCTTTTCAAAAGCCACTTGCTCACTCTTGCTCATCTTTCGGTGTAACTACCTGAGCTGGTTGAGCTGGTCTTCTGGTCCTTGATTTGGCCGTTGCCTTGGGCAAGTGGACTTTCACCGCCTGCACTTCATTGCCGAACTGCGTGCATGTTTGCTTGATCTGTGCGCAAACCTGCGAGTAAGCAGATTTGCATTCAGGATTCGTCTCACTTTGAGCTTGTTCCTTCCCACAGATCTCTTTGTAGAGGCCAGCCAACTTACCTGATTCAAGGAAAACTTCACATACAAAAGAAATACTAGATGACCCTGTTGCGCTAGTAAAACCTTTGTTGGAAACTCAGTTGACAAGGACCAGGTGGTAAAAGTAAAGTAAATTCGCCCAGTCACCATATGTGTTTTCCAAGGCCGTCCATTCAGTCCTGAATGGCAAGGGCTCATGTCATAGCGATAGCTGGAAAAATTGAAAGTAGCAAAGCTAAACAAAAACATGTCCTGCGCAAAAAAAACCACACTAACAAGTAATCGAGGAGCATTCCAGTTTTGGGAGCTGCAGCAACCCATTTCTCATTGAGATCCCTCCATGCTGTTTGGCGGCTCAGGATGGCTTTTTTGTACTTAGCCACAAGATCAGCACAAGTACCTGGCCCATCGATGCTGGGGAAGGCTTCTTTCTTGGCTTTTGGATCTTTTTCTTCACCAGGCAGTTCCGGTCCTGTTGGTCCATTTCCAATTGGTCGTGGACCATCTGGCACCGAGGGTAGCCCTTCAACATCATGATCAACAAAGTCACCAATGCCAACGTTGAAGCTTTCGTTCCAGTAGCCACTGCCGTTCATCAATTCTTCGAGTTCCTTGAGTTTTTCGTGCCCTTGCCTGATGATCATCAAGGATTGACGGACCCAAAAGAGCAACTAAGTCACAACTTCGATGGGGTAAAAAAACAAAAATATCAAAAATGCATCCTTGGTGCTCTACGGAGTCCACAACTTGCACAAGATATTTGGTCGCATTTTCGTAGATGCATTGTTTTGTCAACCGCTTGGCTGTGCAGTGAGCCACTGCGCCTTTGATCTTGTTCCTTAGCGAAATGGTTGTATACATATACAAAAAACATCTCGGATGATAATTGCTCAAGATTGTTTCCTTTGATAATGTGTAAGATTGTCCAAGTTTCAAAATTTAGATGCTGACTATTTTGATAGCAGGGTTGGTTTTCCAACCATCTGATCAAAATAAGGTGTTTATATCTAAATTTTGCAACTTGGATGATCTTACTCACTATATTTGAGAAACATCTTTAGCAGTATATACATACATGATCCAAGTCCAAGGGCTACGTGCTTGTAGCAGTATACAACATTAGATCGTTTCTTCAACTTGTTTCATCCTTTTGGCACACAACACATTTCAGAAAACATTGAGGACACATGAAAACTGCACCCTCGCAAAGAAAATAAACAAAGAAAACATGACAACATATAGATTTAAGTGGCTCCGACCACTTGAGGTCATCTTTCATCTCATCCTTGGTGTGCCATTCGTAGCCTTTCAGGCTCTTGGTAACATCCTTTGTGCACTGACGAATCTTTATAAAGGCTTCAAGCCTTAACAGGTTCGCCTGTTGCGAATCTCCTGGTCGGTGCACCCGCTGAACGAAGTTGGCAAGCAACTGGTTTCTCCTTGCTCCTCCCGACATCCAGTCGCTATATACTTCTTCAGGAACAATTTGTTTTTTGCATGCTCTGTTTAGCCATTGCCATGCATCTGGATGGGTCATTGAGTTGATCACGCCAGGCACAGCATTTTGCTGAGCATGAGCAGAACCAGTCTGCCTAGCGGAGACACACTTTGTGTGCATAAATGGTTTCACATGTATATATATATATAATTGGAATATGGACCATGGATTCAAATAAAAAGGTATAGAAAGATGTACACACATGTGTAGACATGAAAAGGCTTATAACTTATATATAGTTTGTTCACGCAGATACGCAAATGTATAATGTATATTGTAATGGTACTTCTTGTTGTGGACACTCGTGTCACCTGCACAGACAGACATGACGGACATACACACACACACATTCTACAAAAAAACAAGCAAACAAACAAACAAAACAAACACAAAACATATTCTAGATTCACATATATGTAAAAAATCTAGAATGTCTGTTTCAAAAGAAACGTGTATTCTAGGTTTGCATTTATGTGAAAACATCTAGAATACCTGTTTCAAAAGAAACATGTATTCAAGATTTGCATTTATGTAAAAATCTTGAATACCAGTTTCAAAAGAAACACGTATTATAGATTTACATTTATTTGAAAAAGTCTAGAATACCTGTTTCAAATGAAACGTGTATTCTATAGGTTTACATTTACTCAAAAAATTTATAATACCTGTTTCAAAAGAAACACGTATTATAGATTTACATTTATTTGAAAACATCTAGATACATGTTTCAAATGGAACATGTATTCTATAGGTTTACATTTACTCGAAAAAATCTTGAATACCTGTTTCAAAAGAAACATGTATTCTAGATTTAGATTTATTCGAAAATCAAGAATACCTGTTTCAAAAGAAACACGTATTCTAGATTTAAATGAAAGAATCACCCATCTAAGAGTTATTCGTTGGTATTTTTTGTCAAGAAGTCTATTTGTGAAGTCCAGGTTGCTTGCAAAAAAAAAGATAAATTCCAACCAAGATACACTCTTGTCTCTGGTGCCGCTGATGCCACAGTAGGTTGCTCTGAAGGTGCTGTGGTTGCTGCCTTGGACTGGCTGCTGCTGCTGGAGCTGTGGTGCCGGGGTTGGAGGGCTCTTTGCGGAAGGTGGTGCTGCACCAAAAGCAGCTGGCCGTGGTGGAACAACAACTGGCTTTCGAAGGCCGGGCTGGGCAGGGCTGAGCAAAAACAAACCACTTCCACCTTCAAGACGTCCAGGTGTGAAAGCGACTTGGGTAGCTGCAGAAGTTTGTTCTGTCTGGCTGGCAAAGGCAGCTGGGATCTGTGAACTGGTAGGGGTTTGCGACTGGTATGCCCCTGGTGCCTTTGCTTGTGGGAGACTAACAGGGAAAGGGGCTTGGGACTTGGAAACGGGCGGGACGTAGCGCGGCAATTCTCCACGGAGTTGGACGTATGGCCTCGGCTTTTTGGCAACTGGAGTCAGAGATTCGTCATCTGAAAACTCTACAGGGGGCAGCAGTTGCCCAGTCTTTGTGGCTTCCAGCTTTTGTTGCAGCTGGAGTTGCTTTTGTTGTTCTTGCTGGAAGAGCTCTTGCTGTTGTTGCTCAGACCGTTGCTCTAACTCCTCGAGATGTTGCTGGTGTCGTTCTCTCATTGATGCGATGTACCTCTGCTCTTCTGCTGCCAGCTCAGCTTTTAGGCGATCTTGCTCTTCTTTGTGTTCTGCAAACATAGCTTCTTCACGTTTTTTTCCATCAGCCATTTTCGCAAGCAAGTAGTTCTGCCACTCTTGTTGTCTCTGTTGCTCCTCTTGCAGTAGTTGTTGTCTTTGTTCCTCTTGTTCTGCAACTGCTTTCGTTTCTACCTCTGCCATTGCTGCTTGCTGTTCTGCTTGTTCTTGCTGCTGTGCAATGGCATAGGCTTCCGCCTGTGCTTGCTGTTCTGCTTGAATACTTTCATCTTGCAAGCGCTGCTGGCGCTGCTGCTGCTCATGCATAGCTGATGCCTCAGCTGCCAACATCTTTTGCTTTTCCATCTGCCTTGTTTCCTCGTTCTCTTGGATTCTCCTTGCTTTCTGCTCCTTGCGCACAGCGGAAGCTTCAGAATCAGCCTTTTCTGCAGCCATAAGTTGGCTAAGTAGCCTCTTGCTGTTCGCAAAGCGTGGGTCTGGCAACTGTTGCCGCATGTGTGCCTCAATGCTCTGTAAGGTACTTTGATTTTTCACACGCAGCTTTGCTAAGTTTGCCTCATTCTCTTGCAAAATTCCCTTCTTCTCTGCATATTTCCTTTGCTTTTCTACATCCTCTTGCTGCAGCGACATGAACTCTTGGTGTTTCTCTGAGAGCCTCTGATCAAAGGCTGTGAACTCAGCCAGCAAGTTCCTTTCTTCTGGATTCTCTCGCAGCATCAGCACTGCTGTCAAACGGTTTGTTTCCTCTTGGACCTTCTGCTGGTACTCAGAGTTTTCCTGGATTTTTGTTTCTCTTTCAACCATCCTCGCTTGAGTAGCCACTTCCCGTTGGCAGTATATATGGTGCCTTTGGGACATCTCTGCATACTTTCTTTCTAATTCGTCTTTCAACGTTTTTTCCTTTTGTAACATCTCCTCAACGGTGCCAGACCTTTCTCCTGCTTGCGTGTGCTGAAGCTGCTGCTCCACTGTTGCTTGGTGGTGCCTTGCTGTAGCTTCAGCTGCCTTCACTGCCTGCGCTTCCTGACGCACTGCTGCTGCCTGCGCTGCTTTGGCTTCCAATTCAGCACTATGCTGCAGCCCTAAGTTCTGTGGCAATGGCCTGGCTCCTGGAGCCTTTGCATGCTGTGCCTCCAAAGCTGCGCGGTACAGGCTTTCCTGGGGGCTCGCAGCTTCCAACGGCTGTCCACTGCGGTGGAAAAACATGGTGTGGGGAGTTGGTGTGATGCCTGCTTGTGCCTCAACTTCTTGCTTCCCAGGTTCTTCTTTCACCTGGCATGCTGTATACAGGCAATTTCCCATCAGAGAAAACAGTTCTTTATCCATGCGCACAACAGTAGCTACAAACCTTATACAATCGGAAACCGAATATTTCTTAAGGGTCTACAATGGAATATAGCACAGTCGGTTAGGCCAATCCTAACAAACTGTGTTATATTCCCAATAAACAAAAAAACAAATTATGAGTCAATTGTTTGTGTCCCTTACTGGGCATTTATGGAATATAGCACAGTCGGTTAGGCCAATCCCAACAAACTGTGTTATATTCCCAATAAACAAAAAACAAATTATGAATCAATGGTTTGTGTCCTTTACTGGGCCTTTATGGAATATAACACAGTCGGTTAGGTCAAATCCCAACAAACTGTGTTATATTCCAAAGAGATTACAAACCAAATTATGAGTCAATTGGTTGTGTCCTTTTACGAGTATTACGAGAAAGGGCTAGTCAGTTAGATCAAATCCCAACAAACTGTCATATTTATTCCCAATAGACCATACAAAGGATTGAAAAATGGTTTGTGTCGTTACAGGACCTTTATGGAATACAGTAGAGTCGGTTGGGTCAAATCCCAACAAACTGTGTTGTATTCCGAATTCAGATAAGACCACAAACCAAATTATATAAAGCAGTGGTTTGTTCCTTAATTTGACTTGTATGACAATGGAATATACCACAGTCGGTTTGGTCCAATTCCAACAAACGGTGGTATATTCCCAAAAACAATACAAGGCAAATTCTGAAGTAATGGTTGTTTGGAGATATATAGCACCTTTTAAGGGCCTAAAATGGAATCTAACATAGTCGGTTGGGCCAGGCCCCAACAAACTATCTTACATTCCCATTACTTCATGTTCTATGTAATGTTTTTTTTCAGAAACAAAGCCCGCCTTAACATGTGGAGGGCCATGAGTCGGCTGCCCCTGCGACTCCATGAACGCTTGTCCCCTAGCAAGTGTCTCACTTGACCAAGCCTTCGAAACAGACTTCAAGTCCATCCTTTTTTTTTGAGCCCAACTTCTAAGCAAACATGTGGAATGTGGAACTTTGAATGCTAAATATTTGCATAATCAGAAATCCTGACCTTTCAATATTTATCTTAATGTTCATCAGCATCTTGATATACATTCATATTTATGTACACTAATCGAAATCCACTTCAAGGAACAATTGAGCCAGCAAAGAAACCAAAAGTTCAATTGCCATCATATAGATAAAGATCGAGGGGGGGGTGGGCACCTGCATCCTTCATGGACAGCGCAAGTCTACGTAGAGGATGCACACTGGAGCTGCCTGGCTCAAAAACAAAACCAAAAATTCATCAGAACATGATCAAAACCAAAATCAGGAAATCAAAACCAAAGAATTAGTCGGAATAAA
This sequence comes from Breviolum minutum Mf 1.05b.01, assembly GCA_000507305.1. NCBI lineage: Eukaryota > Dinophyceae > Suessiales > Symbiodiniaceae > Breviolum > Breviolum minutum. The sequence goes on along the minus strand of DF239920.1, from coordinate 95,327 downwards.
AACCAAAATTGACAAAACCCCAACACAAAGAACAAAACAATGGAACAAGCAAACAAAAAAACACAAAATTGACACAACATGTTCAAAAATGCAAAAAAACCGAAAAAAAAATCCGACGCGATCCGACGTATAAACTGGTTTTCCGACGTATAGACTGGTTTTCCGACGGAATCCGACGCATTCCGACGCAGCTTTTTTAAGGTTCAATAAACTTGGTGGTTAAATGTAACAATTGTTTTTGATAACTCATGGAAACTGTCCGCAAACTTCCATCCGCCAGCATGGGAAACCATTTTTCGACCAATTGTTGTTACTTCTGTGGCAGAGTCCAGCCCAACCAAACAGTTGATAATCTAAAAAATCATAAAACCAAAAAGAGAACCCCAAACCATTGTATATAGATGTTTTTAAATTAGTTCTATATATATATATATACCATCATTTTCTGTCAGGTGGGGCCAAACTTTTCCACACAACATATGTGAAGAAAGGGCCAGCTCCTGCTTTTGCACTTTCCCCACCTGGCCGAATGTTCCTACAACCGCTTCGCCCAAGAAATCTGTGTATGAGATGGGCTTCAACCAACGCACATTGCATGCTATCTACACCAACAAACAAGATAATCATTTGCTGCCAATCATCATACGGGTCAAATTTGTAGCTGTATGGCCTACCCACCCACCTGTCCATCACATTTTCTGTGATACCAACTTTGTACACAGCTGGATGTTTTTTGGAAAGGCTGCAAACTACCCATTCGCAATGTTTCAGAATTCTGGAAGCCGTCATGGAATTTTGTTTGCAAATATTGAAGGCTATCTCTGATTTGCGATCAAAAGCTTCCCATTGTTCCAAAAATTGCTGCATCCGAGGAAGTTCTAGTAGATGTTCAATGTTTTGAGTCCAACTCGTGGAATCTGAGGGCATGTTTTGAATACCTGGCTCTCCACCCAAAGGTACCAAAAACTTTTGGGCCTCAAACAACTGCATAGACACCTGTGCTAACTTCTCTCGGAGCTGGTTCAACGTAGATTCCAAGGCAGAGCGTTGCAATTGTAGCTTTTCAATTTGGCCCCTTAAGCCCCGGACTTCCAAGCTTTCAGTTTCAACGGTATTCATTTTTTGACAACAGCGAGAACATAGATTTTCTCCTGACATTCCATGGTGAAGGACCCCATGTTCACCATCGGAATCACCCCAAAGCTCAGAAGCCAGAGTGCGCAAACGCTTGTTTGCACCCCATGTCGGCATGGCCAGCAGGAATGTCAGATACAAATGAGGGTTATTTTGGTTTTTGATGCTTTTTGTAATATCTACAAGAACAATTTATGTATATATGTCTGTTTACTTCAATCTGTACTGTTTCGTCATCAACCCTCATTTGTTCATACCTAAGCATTCTCGCAAATCATTCGGAACATTAAGATGTTTGTTCCCCCTAAGGTATCGAATTACAGAGGCCATGTCAGCATCTGTCCATTCGTCGAATCCCTCACTCTGCATCATCGCAGCCAAAACGTTTGGCAAGTCATGCGTGTGATCTTGTTGTTGTTCTTCCTGCTGGCTTGAGGCTGAACCAAACACATCAGAAAAAGGTGAAACCTGTTTTGGAATTGATCAAACTACAGTGTGTCATGAAAAACAAAAATTCTTTGACCCAACACCCAACATGTCCTGCAATTCGCGAAAACCCCAAACTCCATCATGCAGTTTGTAGAAGATCGATGCCAGGGTGTATCCAAATGCTTTTGTGTACGACCTCACACAGTTTGCTCAAATGTCTTTTCTGTATGAATTACAGGTAAATACTAAAAGTTGTTTTTGCTATTTAACAGCTTTGATTATTCCTAAATTTTCCTGCTATCATGTGTTTCGGAAAGTCAGAAAATCAGTGACAATATACTGTACTCTGTATTAACATGAAAATTCTTAATGATTTTTCTGACTTCCAAAACACATGATAGCAGCAATATTTAGCAATAAGAAAAGCTGCTAAGTATTATCTGCCTCCAATTCATACAGACACGACATTTGGAATTTGGAATTCTGTTTGTCTCCATTTTTTGGTAAACACCAATTCTTCGGGGTATATTTTTCAAAAAACTGGATACATATTTTCTCAATGGGTTTCAGCTTTCCAAATACCAAAAAACACAGGTCTAAATGCAGTTGGCCTTAAAAATTTGTGCCAGCAGCTGACTTTCTCGTAGCTCCTTTTTGTTTCCCACGCAGCGCTTCTTACCATTGGAATCCTGGTAGCTACGAGCCAAAGGGATTGCCGTCTCCTTGAGCTCTGAAGAAAGGTCACCCATGTTGAGAAAGCTTACGTAGTGGCTGTTCGACCACAAGCAAGTCTGCTTCCACGAAGGGCTGCCGTAGTGACGCATCCAAATGTTTTGCCGGAACACCTGGAGTAAAGGCGGACACAATATGATGTCGCACAAAAAAACAACTATATATTCCAAACCTTTTGGGGCCAAACCAAAAATTTTGTCCCATCAACACAAAAGAAAACAAGTCGAAGCGAGTCAAACCTTTAATCATTACGTCAAGATGCATATAGGATGCTGTCGCACAAATGACGCCACCGAGGCATATCCCCAAATCTAGCGGATCCGGGTTGCTCCACCAGAAACACATGCCCCAGCGATGCGGCCAGCCAGCAAAGTAGGGTGACCCGCGTTGCCATCACATTGGCTGCTTTCACCCAGCTGAGTGCCTCATTGCCCAAGGGAGAATACCAGAAGCGCATCGCCTGTGAACTGCACATGTAGCTGAAACTGCTACAGACAGGTGCAAGGATCACTAAGCTCTTCGGGCTCAATCGCAGGATGCTTAGCACTGCGCACCTTTAGATCTGACTTTTGGACAAAATTTGATCAAATGTGATTTTCACAGCTGGAAAGCTTTTGCTGTTATAGGCACCATCTCATTCAATCCGGAATTTAAAAAAAACTTGAGGAAAGATGTTGACCAATGCATAACATAAGGAAAGACACGCAAAGCCACCGGGCTCGAAGATGTTGTTGTAGCGACCGCCATAGACAACATCAAAAGACAGGCCTGCCAAGCCGAGCTCCTTCAAACACCAACTGGCGTTCGCAGTGCCAGCAAAGAACTCCACGAAGCGGTACTCCTTTTATTTGGTAGTTTTCGAATTCTTCCGAGAAAAAATGATTCATTGTTTTTGGTTTTCTCGTACTGTTGTACAGTTTTTTTTGACACACTGCCCCTTCGTACAAAACATCTCTACATATATAGGCCAAGCTGCAAATGAAGCATCAACATTGTCGGAGCACAGCAAGAGAATCACTGCAATGACCAATACCTTTGGCTGATCAGAAGAAAATTAGAAAAGCATCATGTTCAACTAAACACTATAGCTGTGGGTTTAGGTTGGTGGTTTGGGTGTTCCTTATAACCCTATATTTTGATCAAAGAAAACCCCAGAAAAAATTGAGCTAACTGAATCAAAATATAGGGTTATTTTTTCTGGGGTTTTCTTTGATCAAAATATATGGTTATAAGGAACACCCAAACCCACAGCTAAGCTTAACCTGACATGCAGGACACAAAAAAAAACATATAGGCAAAAAAAGGCCAAGAAAACAACATCAGTGGGAACAATTCTTTCGAGTAGCTGCAGGCAATTTTGCTTTCAGCAAACGCGGCACAATTGCTCTGACAGTCCAAGACTCCATGGCTTCAGATGATGCCAATGGCATTTTGCCAAAATTGTACAATTGTTTGAAACATGGAGATTAGAAGTGAGATCTGATAGTATATGAGATCCGATAGTATACAAATGTACTTATTTTTAAACGTGCTGTTTTTTACACATTCTGATGTGAACAAATCTTAACAGTATGCTGTGTTTCTGGATTTGTTTTCACAGGAGGCTTCCCACAGGCCCCAAGTATACATTGCCAAAGACCAGCCAAACAAGCTCTGGAACAAACCATACAAATTGAATCTAACTTCCTTCAACTAAAGCCACCTCTTTCCTTCCAGACCCCAGGCATGACGCAAAGTAATTGGCGCCTGCATCATCCTCATCAGAGTCTCCATGATGGAGACGAATGTTGCTTTTGACCTAGGACAAAGTTAGGTAAAGAAAAGCAAAAACGTGCCCAGAACGAAAACATGCAACTCAGGTGTGCAGAAGTAAGTCATGATTTCCCTTGGCTGAAGACGTTTTCTTTTGTGTGTCATCAGGCGCTAACTAGTCCACTGGCAAACTTTTTGCCAATGTTCTCATCACATGGCATTCTTCGCATCCATGTGGTTACCCTTCTCTCGGCAAAGGCCATGTCACACGCAATCGGTACTGGGCCAATCATTTCAATCATTAAATAGCTGAAAACAGGCTCCAACATCCCCTATTTACTTGGATATCATCATATACTAAAAACACAATTATATAATCAAAAAGCAGGCTCCAACATATATATTTATATTTTTTTGTTTTCCAATACAGGCGGCCACTGACCAGATTTGTGAGGAGACATGCCTTTCAGAGATACCCCTAAAAGTGTCAACTTGTCAGCTTTAGCATTGAGCCTCCCTAGACAAACATTTCGTTAAGCTCAGCCTGGTCAAGTTCCTGGAGCTTGTCCCGGACCAAGCCTTCCAAAATATCTGCAGGAGTATCAGGATCACTGGTCAGCTGCACAGCCTGAAGCGAGTTGAAATGAATCCAGATTTTATTTTCTTCTAAAATAATGCGCTTCGGTTTAAGGCAATGGCAAATGATTTGCACTTATAACATCTCATTGTTTTCACTGCATGAAAACAATGAAAATGTTATACGTGAAATCGTTTGCTTCTCAATATGATAATTTGTTTTGTCTCATTACACCCAGGTTTGCCCCTGCAAAAAACAAAAAAACATATTTGTGTAAAGATTGTGTACTGGATAAGATCTTAAAGGATAAGACTAGGGGCGATGGCATTGGAGATGAGGATCTTGTTGCGCATGGTCGTCACCAAAGAAGCGGTCGTAGTCCAAACTTGACGTTTGGTGGCTTTGGCCTTCAGTGCCACCTGAAGCCTTGTCCAGTAGAACACGTGAGAATACCGATCAGAAGCTTCTGCAAGCCTGAGATGAAAGAACATAAAAGGACAACAAAGATAACACCAAAACAGAACTTAAAGAGCCCTTCAAAGGTGAAAAACATGTCGTTACAAATACATGCATAAATAAAAGTCCTGACAAATGCGGCAAGTGGCTGCCTCAGTTCCAGCTGTTCCTCTTTGGAGACCAGTTGGGGATTTTGGCGCCTCTGCTGGACAGGCGGCGGGACGACAGGCTCTTCAACTTCTACCTCTTCCCTCTGAGGCTTTTTTGCCTTCTTAGACTTCTTTGTCTTCTTGCCCTTCTTAGACTTCTTGCCCTTCTTAGACTTCTTTGTCTTCTTGCCCTTTGTCTTCTCGACTGTTCCGTCAGCAGTTCTCTTCTTCTTTCTCAAAGCCTTCTGATCTGATGCCCTCAGAATCTCAGACTCTTCTGGGACAGGCAGCTCAGCAGGCACAGAATTCTCAGGATGCGTTCGCTCTGGCGAAGATCCCTTTTCCATGTTTTTTTCTTCTTCTTCTTCTTCTTCTTCGCAGCCAGCATAGAAAGCCAGATTCATTGTATTGCTTTCTTCGGGCTCTTCTGCCTCTTCTGGCTCTGCAGCCTCTAATGGCTCTTCAGCTTCTGATGGCTCTTCAGCCTCTGATTCCTCTGCCCTTAAAGCACGGGAATAGTAGCGACCACCAATCTGCAATGGGAGCTGCTGCTGCCAGGGAGAGGCAGCCTCAATCTGAGACTGAATCATTTGAGAACATTTGGCGGCAATTTCCTTGAAGTTCCGGCTGCTTGGGCGCCGAAATTTCTCAGCTGATTCCAAGTCACTTTTTTCCAAGCCCTTGCGCTTCGGAGGGGTGACTTCTTCAGGAGCAGCATTGCGTGCAGAACTCTCAGCAACTGTCGCCAAAGGTCGAGCATCAGGCTCCGCTGTCTCATTTGGTGAGTCCATCACCTCAATCGTTGCCAGGTGCGCATTCTTGTCACTCGGAAATTCAGAGAGCTTGAAGTTCGCAATGGCTTCCTCCAGAAACGAAGGGACCCATTCTTTGAAACATTGAAAAATATCGATCTTATACTTATATACGTAAGGAAAGACAGAGAGAGAGAGAGAGGGACAAGCGCTAACAAATACTTGCTCATAGAAACATTAAGATATATAGCTCAACAAAAATCATTCAGGTGGACTGCGCTCCTGAACTTGCTCCATGTCCATTGGCAGAGTGCCATCCATGTCGCCACCCATGTAAGATGCCAACTTCTCAGCTTGCGCTAAAACACCCTCCTCACAATAAGCCATATTAAAACAAAACGCGAGGGCAACTTTCAACAAGAAGGGTTCCAAACACTTTTTGTGGAGCCCAAATTAACATGAGAAAGACAGTCCTGCTCATGGGCCAGATCTCCGCCTTGGTCACCTTGAGGCAGAGCATCTTCTTGAACTTGTGTGTCCATGTAGGCTAGGTCACTGACACCAACAGGAGTGGCCACTGGAGACTCTAGGAAAGTACTTGGGCAAGAGCACGGGCTGAGCTCAGCCTTTGCTTGTTCGTTCCTCCCCAAACCTCCAAGAGTGAGCGGTGGAAGAAGGTGGGCAAAGTCCCGTGGCCCCTTTTCGCTCGAATCCAAAATGGCTTGGAGTTTCTCAAACCCATCATTCGGCAGGAAGGCTTCAGACGCTTCACTAGTGGGCGTTCCTGGACTGGCAGGAATGTTGGCCTCAACCAACACAGAAGGCCTGTGAGAAGCTCCATCCACTGCGAAATTTGGCCTTGCAGGCAAAGATGGCAAAGACTGTGGGGCTGTCTGAAGCACAGGGAGAGGTGCCTTCCCAGAAGCTGCTTCCGGGGAAGAAAGGGACTCTGCACTTGAAGAAAGAGAAGAAGTGTCCGAAGAGGTTGACATGTCGCCATTGCTCTTTGTCTTTCTTGGCCGCGAAAACCTGGGCTTCTTACCACCTTCGAGGCGACCCCAGAAGACTTCCTGGGCCAAGACAAAATCAAAGCCATCAACAGGTTTTTAGTTGGAAAACAGGACAACCATCGCTGCACATGCACAAACACACACACATACAGATATTATATTGAAAATTTTACCAGACCACTAGGGCAAAAAGAAGTGTCACTCATCCTTTGCACTGTAGGGTCCCTTTGTTCTGAAGCTCGATCTGCCAATCCTTGGAGGATTCACTGTATACGGCTGAAGTATACATAGAGCTGAATTAACATTTTCATGTTTACACAAGGTGTATTTCTTTTGGGAAGGAGGTTTCATAAAGCAAGATTGCATTGCACAACTCATCAACAACAATGTATTTGTTTTGGCAAACCCATCTTTAAAGCTAGAAAGAGACCGGGTAAAACAACATGAGCCGATGCCAATGGCCTTTGTTTACAAATATTAACTAACACACTTGGTTGGGTATATATTGCCAAACAACTATGTTAATATTTTTGGCTACCCATTACCAAAACAACATAAGTGCCTGATCCATGCCAGTGGCCTTTGTTTACAAATATTAACACAGTTGGTTGGGGATAATCCCAAACAACTATGGTAATATTTTTGGCTTAAACTTCAATGCCTCATCTATACCAATGGCCTTTGTTTACAAATATTAACACACTTGGTTGGGTATAGCCCCAAACAACTATGTTAATATTTTTTGTTTTTCCTCCACGAANCTAATCTATGCCAATGGCCTTTGTTTACAAATATTAACACAGTTGGTTGGGGATAGTCCCAAACAACTATGTTAATATTTTTGGCTAAAACATCAATACCTCATCGTTGCCAATGGCCTTTGTTTACAAATATTAGCACAGTTGGTTGGGTATAACCCCAAACAACTATGTTAATATTTTTGTTTTTCCTCCACAAAAAAATGAGAAATGTCTAATCTATGCCAATGGCCTTTGTTTACAAATATTAACACAGTTGGTTGGGGATAGTCCCAAACAATTATGTTAATATCTTTGGCTAAAACATCAATGCCTCATCTATGCCAATGGCCTTTGTTTACACATATTAACACAGTTGGTTGGGTCTAGCCGCAAACAACTATGTTAATATTTGTGTTTTTCCTTCGCGAAAAAATGAGAAATCTAATCTATGCCAATGGCCTTTGTTTACAAATATTAACACACTTGGTTGGGTATAGCCCCAAACAACTATGTTAATATTTTTTGTTTTTCCTCCACGAAAATATGAGAAATGTCTAATCTATGCCAATGGCCTTTGTTTACAAATATCAACACAGTTGGTTGGGGGTAGTCCCAAACAACTATGTTGATATTTTTGGCTACCCATTACCAAAAACAAATCAAGTGAAGCCTTAAAGGGAGCTTGAAAGACCAATGTTTTACGTATCTTTATTGTAGACTACATGCTTTCCATGATCAAAAGCAATTGAAAGAAATGGCCCAGGAGATACACATATATATATATATGTTATTTATATTGTGCAAACGTTTGCCAAACATGAAATATTTGAAAAAACAAATCCCACATAGAAAGATGTAAATTGGTCAAGCCCAGCCGCGTCGGTGATGCTTTAGCAAACTCTTGATGCTATGGGCGTCACCGGTGAGCTTTGCATAGTTGACAGCAGCCTCACAAACAAGCAACACATTTACTGTGCACATGATTTTAGTTTTTCTGTATTTGTCAAATCAAAAGCTATGTCTGCCAAACTTTTAAGAAAACTGAAATTTCCACCAAAGAACATCCCAATACTGATGGACCACAGTCAAGCAGTTAAGGATGAAGTCTTTGTGTCCGAGCTTTTTGAAATTGACCGTGCGCCCAAGCCACGGTTGAAGCAACTTCTCATTCAACTTCAACGCTGCAACACTAGGTTTTTTCACCACAAAGGATTTGCCATTTTCAGCCACCAGCTTGGGCCACGAGACAAAATGCCCTGAAGCCAGTGTCCGGGCCATGGTCTCAGGGCAATTTGCTAAGTCCTGGCCCACTCCATTTGCGCAATCCAGTTTTATAGGACTTCGATAAAGACTATCTGGAAAGAATTTTTTTGAACTTTGAATGCTAAAGAAATACGACAACACAGACAGTCCTGCACAATAAGTTTGGCAACACTGACGGCCTGCTCATCCTTCACCACAAGCTGGACCCAATCCACGCTTATAGGCACTTTCTCCACCAAAACATTCGCCATGGCACACTGACGCGTCAACCCACAGTTCACAAGTCTCCACCAAACGGCTGCAAAATTTCAACGTTCCAAGGAGGCCGCAGCATTGGGAATGCACTGCAGAAGCTATACAACATGTTCATTCTCGAAAGTACTTCCTCCAATTTATTCACTTTTGGTGAGAAGTTTGTTGAAAATTCTCAGGCCAAGGCTTTTTTTGCAGGAGGTTCACCGCCATGTTCCATGACGCCGGATGCTTCAAATGTCAAATAGAAAGAAGATGTTCACTTCCAAAACCTATGTGTTTATACAAACTCGAACTCAGATGTCAAAAATTTGTATGTACTGTGGCTGATTGTAAATTTGAAAATTGAGTGCACACGTTTTCTGCAAGCACAAACAAACTGTCCATTCCTGCATGTTACAGATCGCATATTTCCACAGCACATTTTGTTACTTATATATATATATATAAATATTCACAGATTGCGTTTTTCCCCAACCTGTCGAATTGCAGTTCAAGTTTGGCAAATGTATCTGTGTGAAGTCTCTTTGAATTGCGGCGCGCACGAAGCAGCTGATATAAATTTAGAATATATACATCTCAAGCAAAAACCAAGTTGACAAGTGGAAGACCCAACCCAACTGTTCTATAGGTTGATTTCTGCCTTGAAAACCTTTTACATAAAAACATGTTCATTCTGAAAATTTACAATTCGAGAAATCATTACCAGATCCTTTGCAAAAAATCTGCCTACATATACACCTATATAAACAAACTTTTGAAAAACATACAAGTTGACAATGTCAACCTCACGTCAAGACATGTATACATATATATATTTATATATATATATATATTTGTAGATATACATATTTATCAAGCAAGCCTACAAAATGACATGTATATAATTAAATATATGTAGATACACACACATATATATATATATTTATCTTTAGATATATATAAATAAATTATCTTGGAAAGCAAACACCGTTTTCCCAGTGCACAACGACAGAAAACCCAAAAACGGAAACCAAATCAAAAACGGAAAACCAAAAAACGGATAACCAGAAAACATGGCCCATCCCATGCATGCAGATTTCCTTTAAAAAACCAAAAGCCGGAATGCAACGGAAAACCAGTTTATAAGCCGGAACGCAACGGAATACCAATTTATAAGCCGGAATGCAACGGAACACCAGATTCTCCAAACCACCAGTTCACAAAGTGGAAAGTCCAAGAAGAATTGGTTTTCCGTTTTTGGTTTTTGGTAAAACCAATTTTTGGGCCAAGAATTGGTAGAACCAAAAAATTTTGGTTCCTCAGTTGTCCAGGTGTCAGGTTACGTATCAAACGGTAGTTGGGGTAAGATACCCAGAACTGGTCACCTACAATGGCACACAGTGGAAGTTTGGCAAGTACGTCCAACAGGAAAGTCCGCTGCCAGGTGGCTTTCTTCCTATTTTTTCGGATGTCCCACGTGCTAACATACATGCTGTTGAAGACATTGGGGCCGTGGTAGACTGGCTATTGGAACGTTGTGATTTTCAGCCTGACGCTAAGTCTAACCTGGCTGTGCTGCATAACCGCAATGACATGACCAATCTATTCCGTGCCAGTAGTTGGGTATCCTCTTCTAATGACTCCATTGTTTCCAGGGGGGTCACCACTTGTGCTGGAATGACGGCCCATACGGTCCTCCTTGCCCAAACTAATGTGGGGTTTCTATCAGGAGGTCGCAAGAAGTCATTTCGACTGGTGTCGGAGGATGAACAAATGGTACAGCTGGAGGAAGCATATGCTAGAGCGACTGTTGCCATCACCAGAGCGAGGTCACTGTGTCTCATCATGGGTGCCCTTGACATGAAAGGCCTCTTGGGAGCAGCTACAGTTATGGGTACACTCATGTATGGTGCTGGGCATGTCTGGGAGGGCCAAGCCCACTTTTATCTTCATGATGGCGAACTCTCCCGTTCACCGCCAGATGAAACTTTCATCCACATGCTCCAACAGAATTGCTGTCTGACTGGTCCGCATTTCCCTCCCCCGGCAATTGTGGAGGCACTGCAAGATTATGTCACGCACTACTACAAGGTTCGGCGTTTGCACCTCATTGTTGTGGACTTGTGGCGGCCTTGGAAGTACAACACTGCCCGAGCTAAGGGTGAGCCCATTCAGGCCAGATGGCCCAGAGCCGCTACTTCGGCGCCGTCGATTTGCATATGGATATGCTCTAGATGGTTCCGAATGTCCGAGTTACCTTGTTTGGCCTCAAAGGGACGGGCATTCATATGTTCTTTTGGACACCTCCACAAACGACACGCTTCCTCTGAATCAAGAGTTTTTTCGCCCATTGGGTATGGAACATTTCTATGATTCATTCGCATTGGAGTCTCAGATCAGTGTCCGTCGGGAAGCTCTGCGCTTGTTTGGCTTGCGAGAAGATGAACTGCTGCCTGACTTGCATATTACCAGAGATGGGGTGTTGCGTATTAGGCTTGGTGCCCATCAAGAACATCGAGTCAACCATGTGGCTCGGGCAACTGACCGGACTAAAGTCTCGGCAGATGTAATCCAGCTAGCAGCACATGAAGAGGATCCTGCGCCTCAACAGGACATGTCGGAGGGTGATGCCAGTGATTCTGACGGAAGTGAAAATGCAAGTGACTCGGAACAGAATGACCCTCCGTCTTCGCTGGTGGCTGATGCAGAACAATATGAGTTCATGCAACGTGCTTATGCTGCGGTGGGTAAAGACTTCACTGGCAAAGATGATCTTATTGGGGCTAAGTACAGCAAGCTCCTGAAATTGGAGATGGTTCCAGAGAGATGGCCATTGGCAAGGTTATCTTTCTCGCTGCAGACATGTGTGGATCACCTCGACCGCGTGCTGGCGGGATGCTGCTGGGAAGTTCAAGCCACACGTACTACACCCTCTGAATCACTTGCCTCCCTGCACGAGGTGGCGAAATGTCTGACCATGAAGCTGGCTGTCTACTTGGCCAAAGAGGTTGCCGCCATTCTCAGAGCGGTTCTGACACATGAGACCAAGAAGCTGTACAATGACAGTACGGTGCATTTACTTTGCTCCAATTACTGGGTACAGCCGATTTACCAGGAATTACTGCACTCATCGTCCCGACGCAATGCTACCAGGGAATGTGAAAGAAAACGACCCAGCAGTGGCTTGGCACGGGTTACAGCGTATGCCAAACCACCCAAACAGCGGAGGCCGTCGGCACCTGGCACGAGTTTCAGTGACTGGATTTGACAGCTGCAAAAGAAGGAGGATAGATACCGTGCAGAGAACCCGTCTTGGATGGACGAGGAAGTGGCTCCAGCGGACATTCCCAAGCAATGGCAGGAGGCTCGGGCTAACCGACGCATGCAGTTCAAGGTCGGCATTTTTCTTCCCAATGAACTGTCTTTGGAGGACTGGTACGCAGGGGTCTATGGCTTACCAACGGTTTGGCCGGAGGTCTCTATGATGGGGGCTGATCATCTACGCAAGGTTGCTGGCTATGACTTTCATCATCTGAGGAAGAAGTATGATGTCAAAACCATGTGGGGCGATCTTGACCCACAATGGCGGCTCTTGCAGAGCCAGCTTGTGGCGAGGGGACCTGGCTGGTATTCACCTGCTGATCTCAAAGAGAGGCTCTTCACAAACAAGTCCAAACGGCCGGGAGATGACACGAAAGAGGCCTTGCGTACTGATGACAACACTATAGCATGGCAAGCTTGGAATGTTGCACATGACCTTATTTGGCAGTCATGCAGACCTGGCCCACCATTGGTGTTTCCTGGTGAAAAGGAGCTTATTCGTGCCATGTATGACCAAATTGGCGAGGAAGAACAGGTCATATCCCCTCCATATACTCGCACTCCGCTTGATGCATCTATGAGGGGACGGAAGAAAAGGAAGCAGGGCGAGGACAATGCCCTGGTAGGGTAGCCTATAGCTGCTGCGTGCACTGGTGCATGACACGTCTATTGGTGGCCTGATGATACGTCAGGGTCGTGCTTCCAACCAGTGGTTGTACTTTCATTGGTGACCTCTTCTTGTGGCCTACTGTACTTGAAGAGGGTTGCTTTGCTCTGTCTGACACTCATTCACTCGCCGTGGAAGGAGGCAAGTAATATTCAATTACAATCCTGGCCCTTCCAGAATCAGTGGGGTTCTCACTGATGTCATTGACATGAGTTGAGGCAAGCATGGCTTCCTTGAGTTCCTTGATACTGGCCGTGATTTCCAGGAACATTTCTGCTTGGGTGACAATTTATGCACATCCTGGCAATGCTGGGCCACCTGATCCGAATGAATGGAAGTATGGTATTCTACTAGCTGCTGAAGAAGTTGTGAGAGCCGGGGTATTGAGCTATGCGCCAGGTAGTGAGAGCGAACACGTTTCACTTGTTTCACCCTTCATAGATTGGTCTTGTGTTGTTGGTTGGTGTTTTGNAAAAAAAAAGGGGGCTTCGATAGGGCTACCTAATGCTACTGGACAGACTGGGAAAACAGAACCTGGTGATCTCCTTCATCTTTGTCAGGATCTAGCACTTGACCACAGTGGAATGGAAGGAGTTTCTTCCAGGATCATCTTTGAGTCATCTGGATCACTGAAGCAGAATAACGACCTTTCCGGTGGCATTAGATTGTTGCATTCTGGCTATTACTACATCAATGGCTCCACTACCCTGCGCAGTCTCATCTACGTGGACGTAGGTGAACCAACTTCTCACGAGTGAGATTTGCTGTGACATCGCGGAGCAGTACTGAGCGGCTTGGGGACATTCTGAAAGCGTAGTGTTTCACGTAGTTTGCTGGGTGTCTTCTGTGTTGTTTTTGTTTTTTGGTTGGGTGTTGGTCTGTTGTGCTTTGTGTTTTTGTTGTTTTGAAGACACCTAGCTTTTTGCTCTCACCCATTCTCCAACATGAGGGAATTGCCATTCAAAGACAAAACGTTTTGATGACCGTCAGAGCCTCGAGCGCGCACGGCATGAGCTCAAAAAAAAAATCATCCGAGGAACGAGAGAGAAAGAATGCTGGAGGTCTCTACATGCACACTGACCCACAACGTGCACGGAGATATGTGTGAAACAAGGTTTTAGAGGAGTAGTTCTCAGCATAGGATCAGAGTCTTTCTTGTGTTTCGTTTCACCGACTGTTCAGAAGTTTGAGAAGTGTTTCATAGGGTCAGTTTAGATTCTAGTTTGGACTTGGTTTGTACTGCGTGCTTCGTCTTCTGTCTGAAGAATAGACTTGGATGTTCGCACTAAGACGTGTAGAAAGTTTGGACGAGTTTCACAACTTGTTTTGATGTACTTATAGTTACGCTATCCGCTGCACCAGACAACTTTTACAACAAAAACAACTTCCATTCCAGACACCTTACACCTTTCATACCAGACATCTTCTGCACGAAACGTCTGTGACACGAGACAGTTTTTACAACGCAAACAAAAACCTCATTCTTCACCCAGAAAACTTTCAAGTCTCAAACACTTTCTCAAAGATGTTAGATTCATGGCAATTTCATCGTTGCTTCATTGCAGATTCATGGCACTGTCTTCAAGAATTAAAATCATGTGAAATTCATGGGGCATTCATGGTTGGGTTCATGGCAGTTTCGTGGCGCTTTCACATTCAAGTCTGACCTAGATAGAGTCTGACAAAGTCCATTGGAAAAATGATCCAAAAAGTTTAGTTTAGTTGTCGATTTGTTTTTTTCCCTGATATGAGTCCGATTTTTTACAATATGTCAGACTCATGTAGGTTTCGTAACATTGTCATGGCACTTTCATTATGATTTTGTTTTTTTTTGGAAAAAATGCAAATCAACAACTGAACTCATCTCAAGAATAACCATCTAGCCTGAATATCGAATACCAGGTTCGTCACGAATTCATCGCGGATTCATGGCACTTTCATGGCACTTTTATGTTAGCTTCACGGCTATGTTGGATTCATCGCGGATTCATGGCATTTCCATGGCACTTTCTACCGCTTCAAACTTGTCACCCTCAAGTAAATCATATTCATGGCAGTTTCATGGCACTTTCTCATGGCACTTTCTCTCAGTGCCATGAACATGATTCACTTGAGGGTGACAATTTTGAAGTGGTAGAAAGTGCCATGAAAGCGCCATCAAAATTGTATGAAATGTTTGGAACCATGATTTCGGGGTTGCCGTCAAAGTGCCATGAAAGTGCCATGGCACTTTCATTCAATCAAACAGAGCTTCAAACAGTTTCATGCCATTTTCATGGCTGATTCATGGCATTTTCATGGCATTTTCCCGTTAAGACTTTTTCAAAATTGTCATTACTGTTTTATCATGTTTGTGTTTGTCTATCTCTCATCAATGTTTTTTTCTTTTGATTTTCTTTTCTTTGATGTTTTTTCAAGTTGATCAAGTTTTTTTGTTTTTTGATCAAAATATAGGCTTATAAGGAACACCCAAACCGCCAAGCCAAACCAACAGCTAGTGCTATGTTGAGTTTTTGGGCACTTTGAACTGACATTTTTGTTGCATTTTTTTAATCATAATCATTATGTCTTGCTCTTCCTGTCGCTGCCGAAGTTTCTTCTAACGCGATTCGCTTGTTTCGTGGATTTGTTTCCAACAAGCGGTGCCAACGCAACCCTGACATGTCGTGCAGCTGCACGGGGCGCGACACCGAGGCGGCAGGATGCGACTTTTGGAATCTTCCAACATCCGATGGGAAAATATGTAGAATTCCATTTGATGTAGAAATCCATATGGATTATTCAAAAAAAATATATATATGTATATTAGAATCCTATTTGAGTCAAAAATACTTTATATATATATATGTACATTGATATAAACACGGAAATTCAGATCGTATTTGCGAGTATAAATAAATATAAAGATATGTTGGAAGATTCCAATTGGGAATGGTTCAGTTGATGGACAAAATCTGGCAGACCAATGGGTGTTTTTCTCACATCCTGGTGACCCAGGTGGCAAGATTTTGTTCATCAACAGTATGAAATGAAATGGTGAAATTTTGGGAAGGGAAAGGCTTATGCCACGTCATGGTTCTTAATTATTGCTTTGGCGTTCCCGCTTTATGAAGGGGGCCCGGGATTCACCGGTTTGTGCATTGGTGTTTTTGTGATGGGAGAATATCAGTGTCGATTTCCAAACTACCAACCCAAGCTTGCCGTGAGTTCGAACGCCGTCACCTTTAGCCCTTAGACAAATCAGAGGAAGGATGGCTACTCTATGATAGTGGGGGAGCGATAAGCGTTACCAGGGATGATTTGTATTTGCCGATCCTAAATGAGGAGCGTTTGGTTGAACCCCAGAATCCTCAAAATCAGAGGGGTAGATAGCATAATTGGGTTTAGGATGTTGCAATGGATTTCAAACCCGTTCCTTTCTGTTGGTTCAACTCACCTCACTTGTTCAAGGTGCGGGCGCTGCCAGAGCGTGTGCAATTGCGGCGCGAAGCCTTTAATGATTTTGTGGAGAAGCAGTTGGAGACGTTGCAGCTGGGTTTGTATGGCTTTGTTTTCTTTTAGCTGCGCAGAATTCCTGACGGACCCAACTTGTGAACGATTCGTAAGGTGGGAAAATGACGTTTTGAAAGGAAATTTTTCAAAAACGTTGTCCAACATTTTGAACTTCCTGCACTATTTGGGGCAAGTTGATCTTTTGGTTGACAAACCAATTCTCTCAACCCATTCATGATCAATGGGTTTCGATTTTTTTGGATGGACATTCAAAACGATTTTGGGTATTGAATATTGATTTGTGAACTTCACGACTTTCCACCACAAACTTTTTGTGCACAACTTTCTATTTTTAACTCTCCTGGCGTCCAACCACTGCTCAACAGCATCAGCTACTTGTCCCTCCATTGTAAAAAGAACTCCAATTCACAACCCATATTCTGCAGGCCACTGCCCCGACCTGCAACCTAAGTGTTCAACATAAAGATAGTAAACACACGAAAAGCACTCATCCCTTTGCTACTGAACCTAATACCACTACTTTTTCCTGAGCTAGATTTTGAACACCAAGGGCAAACTTTCTCATAAAGTTTTTGGAAATTTTACATCCAGGCATCAGCAACTCCATCCTCGTCACTCCAAACTCGACAAAAACCCCGCGAAGCTCGTCGACTCAGGCGTGACAATGTGCTGCGACGTTACGACAGCGACATGGAACCCTTGCGCTCGGACCTGAAACGTGGCGCTGATGAGGCGCGCTTTTTTTTTGGAAGTTCGACGTGGTGAAAAAAATCCTCTGCAGTAACCCTGTTTTGCTACACCCACGTGGATCGTTTTGTTAAAGTGTCTTAAGAAAATATGGATGTTTCCCCAAATCATCCATTTTCATAGGGTTTTTCCATGATTTTCACCATCCATTTTGGGTTTTTTTCCCTATGTTTGGGAAAAAACACCCAATTTGTGGGAGAGATCTGATGACGACGACACCCTGAAACCGAAACGTTGAACCTCCCCTGAGGGCACCGACGTGGTGTCTGTGAACCTGGATCAATTTGTGCAGCGTTCCGTGGGAGCTCTGAGAGAAGGCCGAGAAGAGAAGAGATGTTGGTGGGAAAAAGTGTTTGAACCTTGGGAACCGGTGGAAAATTTTTGGGGACTCTTAAATTGATACTAAAATAGTACTGCATTATATGTAAATGCAAAATTATCATAGGTAAGTAATGTGTGGGTAATATATATATATATATATAATATACATTTTCTATTACAACATGTACATCAATAAGTTCTACCCAGGCCGCTCATTCCCTCTTGGCACCGAATCAACATCTAACTCACACCTCCGAGATACGGAAGACGAATTTTGCAAACACCAGAAATGGATCGAATTGATCCTTGGTGATGAAATTCGGTGGGAGAGGAAACAACCGAAACAGCCGAAAACAAAACGACCAGAAACATCGGCATCTGGGCCACCTGGGCCACCTGGGCTTCGCCTTAGGACCACGAAATTGTTAGACTCCAATGAGGGCGACATGGACAGCGTGGTGGGTTGGCATAGCGAGGACATGCGAATGTTACCCATGTGGAACGTCTCGCTCCAGGATGGGAACGGGGGGGAATGGGAAGGGGGTGCCCCTGGAGTCTACAAACATTTCTGTGACGGGGTGTATCTTATATGTTGGGTTAGTCTTAAGGCGAACCCCACTGACAGTGAATCAAATGATTTGCCTTTGCTTTTATCATCCCGAAGTAGCACCAGGAGCTTCTTGATTTTTGGTGTTTGTCTTTGGTGATATTTCTGGTGCTCTTGTTTGGTGTTCCTTTCGGTTTTCTCGTGCTCCTTCCTCAGGCTTTCTCTCGTGTTTTTCTGGTCTCTTTTCTTGTTTTTGTTTGGTTGTCATTGTCGTCGTGCTTCTCGTAGTGTTTTTTCCAAGTTGGTTTTGGTGTGCTGTTTTTCGATCTTTTTGTTTGTTTTTGTCCTTCACTTTCTAGGGTTTTTCCCTCTGTGGTGATTCTCTTGCTTCGTTTTAGGGCGGGCTTTGCTCCAAAGTCATTTCATGCCCCAAGGTGACATCCAAGACGAAGGGCCATGTTTTTTTTTCCCATTTGACCCGTGCCTTTTCTGGTGACCAGAGGTGTTCAGGTTTGACGTCGCGAAGCCGCGAGCCGATCGTAGCAGTTTCATGTTTGGCACGCGCGATTTTCCAGGGAACATGATTGGAAGCCTACCAAATATGATTTTGGACTCACCAAGGATGCCAGGTTTAAAGTGAACATTTTTAGTCATCGTTCTGGTCTACACCTGCGTGGAATTTGGAACATCCCAATATATGATCACATCTGAATCTATACCTCCCAGGTTACAACTTTCTTTTGTTTTCATCCCCAACTTTGGCAAGGATTTTGAATGATTTTGATTTTGACGAGCAAGTTTTAACAAGGGTTGTTTGAAACCACCTAGAGAGCTCCAGAAAAATGGGGCTTGGAAGACACATGCAGTCAGGGCCCCCCCTGGAAAACGAACAGCTGGAATGCAAGAGTCAATGTTGGTACAGCCGTATATTGATATATTGATTGTGAGGTTCCAGCCGTTAGTTTTTTGGGGTGATTAAGTATATGATGGAATCGACAGCAGGGAAGCCCTTCGCAGGGTGCCCCGCAAAGGTAGTTCCTGGTACACTGTGCCAGGACCTTAAACGCCGCACCCGACCACGGGCCTACCGCACGTTGACGAACGATGGGTGCTTTTGCTGGCCATTTGTGGTGAATCCCCCTGTGAATGAGTGATATAGTCTGTTTGTGGCATAGCTGCCCATAATAGTGTAGGGGTGGTACTTTACCCGATTTTTGCTCTTGAATCACATAGAAGTATTCTTGCAGGGTCTTCTGCAATGATTGGGGTGGGAAAAAGAACTCTTGAGAAACATCCTGTGCTAGCCCTAGCTTGCATTTGCTGTGCACTGGGTATCAAATAGAAGCTTCATGTTCGTTGTTCATCTCATGATATGTGGTGCCATGATACCCCAAAAACTTTGCTGGTTTCGACATTCAGCAAAACAACTGTCCCTTTTTTCAATGTAGAAAATCACGTTTCTTTTGACCAAATCTCAGGTTTTGGCCACCTAAAAGCTAGGTTATTTTACCATAAAACCCTCTAAAAATGCAGGTTTTGGGGGGCCCATGGTACAGATATATATATATATATATTAGTTTTGGCCTTCAAAAACGGCACCTGAAACCAAACTAGTTTTGGCCTTCAAAACTTTCAACCTTCCCTCAATTTTCCCTCAAACAGTTTTGTGGTTCAGGGGGTAACCCCTCCAGTGGAAGTGAATATGTTATATGTAAAAAACATACACATATTATACACATACGCCGCTTTCTCGGGCTTTTAAAGATGTGAAAATTTGAGGCTCAGCAACTTGAAGATGAGGGATACCATCAGCCAGGCTGGCGGGGAGCATATGTTTGATCCCTCATCGTACTTGGGGGGGGTTCAAGTAAAGACTTAAAGATTGATCCCCCCCCAAAAAAACAAGGAACAACATTTTTGTTTCACTGATTTTATCCAGGTGAGGTACGGTAAAAAGGACTCCGGAAGCCGAAAAATTCACCATTGGCAGATGCAGTCCTGTCGAGCTGATTTTGTAACTGGACAGCCAGGACTTGTCCTGTCTTCGATGTTTTGTCTTGAAAGCCAACAGCTGGCAACAATTGTTGTGGACGAGCATTGGAGCTTTATGGTTGCTTGGCATTGCCAAACAATTTCCAGCCATCCTGAAATGGGGGGTTTTTGGAGTAACATGACCTGAGTGAACTGACGATCAGTCTCCAGGTCCTGAAGATCACTCTTTTCCACTGATCTTCCAAATCTGGGGACGATGACAAATGGAATGGCAAGCTGAAACTCTCCCTTCTTCGGAAGAAAAACATCAGGCACATGGTGGATTCTCCTGAAAGTTTGCCAGATTTTATAGCAGGTACTTCATTCTCTTGGAGTCAGTTTCAATGGAACTGCTGTAGACAAAGACAGCTAGAATCCGGATACTTTCTGGTTTTGCCTAGATGGACAATTTCCGTCTTGAAGCCAGTCGAAATGATTCCGCTGAGATTCACATCTACACAAAAAGTCGCGGAAAAAACCCTTTCCTCTATGTTTTTCCAGACCCGTTTGGGGGAATCAAACAATACAAATCTATGGGAAATTTTCAGGGATGTCCCTTATCATAATGCATTGTTTGGGTTGGAAATATAATGACCACTGTCTTCTCTTCTTTTCCATTGTAAACGATGCAGGTCCTTTTTTGAGTTTCAGACTAGCAAACGAACCGAGTTTCATATCCTCTCCTAGCACCGATCCCATCCAAAGAAACAGCAGATAGCCATGGCTGCTTGAGGATTTCCCATCCCGGCTGATCGCTGAGGATTCTCTGGGATTTGATCACCATACCTTTGGGATTCTTTGTGCTGCCCAAGTCCCTTGGTGAGATAAGCTTTTCATTTCAAGTTTGCCAATCCATCACATTGTTTCGACTTTTTTTGTTTATGAATCAACTAAACTGCACTGACATTTGAAAAAAGAACGTTTTTTTGCTGAGAAGTGGTTGCATGACCTGGGGATGGCTCCGTGACAAGATGCAAAAATCAAGAGTGCAAAGTTCTTACTTGTCTACGTTTGCCACTGCCAAACTGGACGTTGTTGTTTTCCATTGATTTTGAAAGACATCTCCTCCAAGAACTCAAACACCTTGGTGAATTTATATCTTAGTTTCATAGCCAATTGATTCAAAGACTCCCAACGGATTTGGAGACCCTGATGACATCTTGGGTCCAAAACAACAAAGTATATTAGATCTTCAAAGGGCCAGGGTTTTCATTTGCATACCCTCCAGGAAACTAACATATCCCACCTTGGGAAAAGGAAAATCATCTTCAAACATATCAGGGGAATATGTGAGTTCCCAGGGTAATTTGTGTTTCCGGTCAAGTATGCTGAGACATTTTGGAGCCCACCATTTCATCATTTGGGATCATTGGATCCTTCGCCAAGGTTCCTCCATTTCTTACGAATCTTGGCACGGGTGTCCTTTGGCTACTGGTCCCTTGGCTCTAAACCTCACCCTCGCCAAACAAAGGGAGGATACCTTGAACCTTGAGATTTTCACCTTGAAAGTTTGGAGTCCAAATTCCAAATTTTTCAGTTTGAAAATCACCGTGAGCAAAAAAGGAGGGAATCTGAAAATCCATCAGTTTTGAAAAATTGCGAAAAGGAAAAAACACCAACGTGCAGATTCCAAACCCGGAAAGCGCTTTCGTGAGCGAAATCGGGGGTATTTTAGTCACATAGGGTGAAGGATTGGGTTTCCCAATGCCGTGACCTGGAAAAAGTGGTTTGGCAAATAGCTTACAAGGAGTATATAAAAGGAACTTGGCAGTAACTCAGGTTGGTGAATGGAGAATCAGGAAAGGTTGTACTCAGTTGATCCTTGACATTGGTCGAGGTCAAAAAACGTCTGCACTTTCTATTTCTTGGGACGTTTCTCCATTTCAAGTCACCGCTAAAAAAACACTCGAAGTTCCGTTTCGGGTCCCCTTTTAAACGCCGAAACTGTGTTCCAACCGGACCCAAAAAAAGGTTGTGGTCGTTTACCCATCAGCCGCTAAGGGTTTTGGATATGCCTTTGCACTTGATCTTCGGAGTGGAAGTCAACGGTGCACAAGAACTGAGACCAAGGAAGTTGGGAATCTTGTACCTTCGCCCCTTGGGCTGAAAATCAAAAAATCCGTTGGAAACCTGGGAATTCCCGGGGTCTCACCGGGATGTTATCAGAAACGGGATGGGATGTCATCAACCCAATGATAGAGGTTTATATAAAGATTGTAAGGACTTCCCCCCCAAACAGGTGCGATGAGTTTATGCAGAATATGGGGAGTTTAGACCCTGGCACATGTATACGACCTTTTTGACTAAATCACATTGTATTCTTCAGACATGTTGATTGCGGACAGTCCGTACAAACAACATCCTGAGATGATACTGTAGATGTTCTGTTGTCATGTTAGAAGGGCACACCTATATTTGGAGCACTCATTCCTGTGGTGTCAATCTTTGAATAAGATTGTAGAAGCTATTTCTGTATGTAGCGATTCTATAGATGGGGGGGGGAAGCCCACAAATTCCAGGTGTATCTTTCATGCAGCACACTTGATGGTAATTACAGTAAGAATGATCGTTTCCTTTTGGAACATCTACAGGATTAGGGTGGAGCTATTAGTCGCAGGGTGTATATACAGTATATATAAGTAAATAATACACACACTGCACATATATATATATATATGTATTACATATATATATATATATACATATACATATATATATATACATATATATATATACATATATACATATCTACGAACCCAAATNTATACATATACATATATATATATACATATATATATATACATATATACATATCTAGAACCCAAATGACCCTGCTTTGATTGGAATTTCGGCCTTGTTTTGGGGAAAAGGATTGACCTTCAAAAATAGAGGTCAGAAAAGGGGCAAAAAGGATGGTTTATATTTTTATATTTATATATACATAAAATACATGCATAAAAACATGCATTTTTATCGTCGCAGCTGCCCAACCTCGAAGGTTCGTGGTTCATAATGGATTTGATGCTGGTTACAATTGATGCTGTGATTTTGGGTCTCGAAGTCTTTCAGGACGCTGATCTCGGGACTATGGGCTGAGTTAGAGGGGAGGATTTTCTGCTGGGATTTTTGGGATGTTTTTGATACGGTTGATGGCAACCAGAAATCCGGCGATTAAACTACCAGTCGAGGGAAAGGTAGTTTATCTACCATTATTTAGAAGGTTTTATACATCCCAGCTATTGTTTGGGATTTCTTCCAACAGTATGTCTCAAAATCAGAAGCTCCCAAGGTCCCATAATATTGCATTTGAGACGTCTATGATTTTTGGCACTGGTGCCAAGTTTGGTGGTATATAGTGGAATAGCGGGGTGCCGGCGGAAAAAGTGAGAAAACAATCATGATCTCGGGGAGGCTGCCCCTAACTGACTGACTGATTACTGCAACCACAAAAATTCATCCGCATGAAATGGGCCACAACCTGCCAAAACACATTCTTCCCATTCTTCTGCTTCCAAAACCATTCAACCCGGGTGAGGTGGCACATGTGTTTCTTTTCCCCCTTCCCCCCGCCACATCGTGCGCCGGGCAAAAAATAGATGCCACGGGGCGTTGTGTAGGAAACCGTGTGGCCTTCTGCACGGCTCTTTCGCGTCTTGCGACTGTTTCTCCTGGTTCGAAAAGTCGTTTTGTTGTGACCAAAGGCCAAAAATGACTTGATTCATCAGGAGGTGCAATCACAAAATTTTGCTACTATTGTTATTATTGTTACTGATTATGATTGTCATGCCCAGATTTAATGGATGTTGCAACTGACTTTACCCATAGGCTTTGGAAACTCACGAATGTTGTAGAACTTGTCGCCAAGGCCAAGGCCAGGATTCGACGCCAAAAAGAGTAGATGTAAATCTATAGGCAGACGGCAAGTTTTTTACACAAATTGGGCTTTAAATGCAGGTTAGTTGCAGGTTGGTGAATAAATTGTTAGTTTCCCTGCATGAAAACTGGAGCTTTGCCTAGCTTTCCAGCACCTCACCATGTGCCGTGCAACTTCTTCTTTTCCGAAACAAGGCTTCGATTGCTTCGTTTGCTGCGGGTCACCAAACTGCAAAACGAGGCCATTTTGTCGGTGGAAGATACAGACTCTACTTGGAAAATGTATAATTTGTTGCACCCCTTTTTGGACCCCGGCACTAGCCCAAAGAGGTATAGAACGATTCCGTGTTTTATAGTCGTGAGTGGAATGCAGTTTATAGTCGTCTCTATTTCCAGGGCAGGGAAAGTGTGCTGCCAACTATAATAGCTGGAAACGTGTGCTGCTCACTCTGTGGATCTATGATGAGGAATCGGCCAGTGCAGAAACAAGGGAAAAAATAGTGGATCCACCGAGCTTTTCCGAGCTTTTTCATGGAAATTGCATTGTTGTTTAGGGTATCAAAACAGGTTTGGATTTTCAATTGGATGCTGAACGAATCTGTATAAGAGTTAAGAGATTTCATCCAGGCCATTCATCGCTTGGGTTGCATTCCAAGATATGAATATTTGATTATTTTGGACTTGTATATTTTTTAAAACATGTTTAAGCTCCCCTTCACCTCTCTCACCTGGGAGAAAACTCCAGTCGCAGCAACAGGTGATGGTCTTGGCCAATCGATTTTTGTCCACCAATGCCTTTCTGATTTTGAAGGCGCAACAGTGGACTGAAGGGATCCCGGCGGGATGAAGGGAAGGCACAAAAAAAAATCAAGGACATTAGGGCTGTTGTTTCGATGTAGTTTCGTGTTTCAAGACTGCCCCGAAATAATCCAAACTTGTATGTATAACACGTACATATAGTCGGCAAGATGAGTGTTTTTTATTCTTGTCGTTGAAGCATAGTATCATATCAATTTGTTGGCGTAAATATCAGGAGATCGGTTGTACATCTTTTCGGAATTTTTGTGGGCGATTTTTCGCTGGAAATTTCGAAAGTGCTTTGGAAGCGAGTATCTTATTATTGTTGAGATTACATTCTCTCAAACCAACATGGCCAAGTGGCCACTGTAAGTGGGACATTCACCAACTCTCTTACAGAAAAACATGCTGTAAACATACCTATACATTTGCAATCCTCCACGTTTGCTTTTTGTCTGTTTGGGGTGGGTTTCAATCATCACCCTCAGAAGCTAGCCGACCGCGACTGCGCGACTGGATAGGTGGGTGCGGGACTCTTCATGATGATGATCACCAACCACATCATTGCTTGTTGTTGGTTTCTTGGGTCAAAGGTCAAAGGTCCCCAAAATCAGGGGGTTTTTGCGTTGGAATCCAAAAACGGGACAAAAATTCCCGACCTTGACAGTTTGGAATGAAAAAACGGGAGCAAAAAAAGATCCGAGGGGCAGTGAGTTTCACTTCTATCAGCCGATTTGGTTTTATTATTAGGCCAAGGTCTCGTCCCTTAAGAACCGACAACCCATTCGTAGCTTGTTGTTTTTGATTTCAGCACTTGTCGACACTGCCTGCGCATTCACTTTCCAAGGGCACAAGATTCATTTTCGGTGCGTGCGATGAATATGTATGTATATACACATTATACATAAGATGATAGAAACATATTATATTGTATTGATCAATATACAGGAGATACAGACAAGTATACGGATATCTGGATATCTATTTCAATCAATATATCATTATGTGTATATGTGTTGGCGAGGCTAAGAAATTCCTCCTCAGAGGTAGCATGAAATTCCAGTTCTCTCCGTGTATTTTTAATAGTTTGGGCATGTTTTCAATGGAGTGGTATATAAGTGGTATTTTTCCTGCCAATTGGGGGGATTATATGATACCGATCCCACCTATTAAGGGAACCAGAAACAACCATTGATGTTTGGGCCCATTCTGCACATGTATCGAAGGAAGTTTAGAAGTCAAACTTCTGAAAAGCAGAGAAGCGAAGTGTGGAGTTGAAAAGTAGGCTCGGTCTTCAGCGGACCCGGTGCGGAGGCACCTGTGGCGCGAAGCATGTTTTCAAGTCAAAATGTACAAAACACACAATGCTGGGACCACTTTTGGAAAAAACGGCCTAGTGGAAACGACTCGCAAATGATGGGATCTTTTGCTTTCTCACAAGGAAAACGACTTCCACGAGTTCCCGAGTTTCCGGAGTTCCTATAATTTAAACTTTACAGCGAAAAAAAAGGGTCAGGCCATGGGACATCGTCTCCGAAAAGATGGGCTCCCAAGGTTTGGAGTGGGCTCCATGGGCGAAGAGAAAAATTGGATTGCCAACATGGAATTGGACAACGAAGGCCATGTCGCCATGTCGTGTGCTTCAGAGTGCTGGTAAGGCTATGAATGAATCAGATTTTCCGGTGATTGCACCAGTTGAGGTTGGTAGGTAGTTGAAATCTACCATTATTTACAATGTTTTATACATTTCAGGATTTCTTCCATCAACAGTATCACCCCCCCGAACACGGTGTTGACCTGTGAAAAAGAGGGAGACTGCAGCAAACACAATCTATCATTTGTTTCTGGTCGAGCCCGTTTTTTTTTTGTCATCACCATTGGCATCCTCATCCTCGTCATCATCCTCATCCTCATCAGCTTCCGGCCTGGTCCTTATTGGTTCTTGCGCCAAAGAAAATGCCATGTTGGGGTTTGCAAACTCTTTAAGCATTTTATTTGTCCTCTACCACAGCCCATGTGTCAAGGGTTTCACATCTGATGCAAATCTGACACCCGCCCGGCAGACTTTGGTGCATCTTATACTGCGTCTCTGCATTGGTTTCTTGGCTTCATTTTTGCACGCCACCTGCAAGCTAGATGCCACAATTTGCTCGCCCCTGAAGAACGATGTTTTTCAAAAGATTGCATGTTTTTGTTGGGGCGTATGCGCTCAATTTTCTGAGCCGAAAGGGACCTCGATTGAGGTCCTTGACTCAATTTACGCCGGCGACCAACAACATTGTGCCAGACAATACCGTGGAACGTCCTTTGGCGAAGTTGAAATGACATGCCTTGAAACGAAAGATATTTTGCAGAATTTTTTGAGTAATTTGATAGCGAACTCCATCCAAAATTACAAAAATGGCATCATTTATGGATAAATAAGTATATATGTATATACGCATGTAGTAACTGTTTTGATTGAGATTGTTTTCGTCATTGTTTCCAAAAAACCAAGCCCGTTGGTTTTTGAGGTGCCTTTGCTTCGGTGGTGATTTTGTTGGCCATTGGTGTCTTCAGTTCTTTCATTGCCTCAATCTCTAGCACCCTAAATACCTTGCGCATGTCGCGAGTGGAGAACTCCAAGCATCTTGACGTTGATTTTCCTCACAGTTGTTGTGTTGGTGAAATGGATGGTACGGCAGTGTGCGTAAGTATTCCGGAAAAAAAAAAGCACCTAACATACTGTTGATGGATCAGAAATCCCAGCAAACTCACCAGTTGAGGTTGGTAGGTAGTTGAAATCTACCATTATTCACAGGGTTTTATATATTCCAGGTGGTTGGCCTTGGGATTTTCAACAGTATCATTTTTTCGGTGGGTTGGGACGGATGACGGATGGTGGCATTGAGGAGCATGGGACAGATGGTGTGCAGGTTGGCCTTAGAAATTGCGAGGTCGGTACGCTTTCTACATGTGGCAGGTTGAGGATTTGATATAGCATATGTTGATATGCATAAAGATATATATTCTGTATGGACTTGCTCTACCAGAAATGTTTGTTTTCTACATTTATTTTTTCGTGGACTTTGGTGACATGACCATTTTTGCAAGAAAAGATCTTTGCTCTGGACGGTTATCAACGACCGCAATGATGAATTGTTCCCCCCGCCACCACTCACATTTGACATCCTGTAAGGCATTATGGTAAACTCTTCCAATTCTTCAACGAGAGGCCGGGTCCAAGAAGGTCTCAGCATCTCGTTCCCTAAATGGTTGGGGCAGACCCTGGAGCCCAATCGAAGCCTCAAAATCTCAGGGTGTCTTCGCTTGCCACGTCGCAGGAACCTCTCCGTGAATCTCTATGCCAAGGTGAAACAGGCTGGGATGCAACCACCTCGCTTCATCTGAAGGTTTTAGACTTGTACTTGGGAGTGAAAACCTTCACTTGAAAAGAACAAAGATATGCCCAACGACATCCCAACGACCTGATTTTTTTTGACCTTCCATTTGATAAGTCAAATCAACCTAAACAAGGGGCTCCATTTGGGTTCTAGGCAATATACAACAATACACAGCGACATCGAATCGTGCACGTGCTACATCTTTCCTGACATGCTCTTCACTGGACCTATCTTTACATCAGATGGACATGCAGTTAGTGCACAAAAAAATCCTGCTATCCCATACATGTCAAGGGTTTCAACCACTCCAAGTGGTGTAACAAATTAGAACATCAACCGCTTCGGATGTGGATGTAGGGTCCACGATACTTGAGGGGTTGATCTCGTTGAGTCGAGACAGATTTTGGGATAATCTCAACCATGGGAATTGCAGCGATTTGCCATGGTTCCTTTCAAAACCAACTATCCAACCAGTATTCAGACATGGTGGAAGCTGGAAAAAAAGTGTGGGTGCAAAAGGTGAGTGACCTTCTGTTGTTGAAGGTTATGGCATTTTTGTGCCATTCTGTTATTGCCACATTTGCTTGTGAATTTTCTTCCTTAAAGACGACCTTTTTGCCTCCAGGTGTTGTTACAGTAAAACGATTTGAAACTCCATTGTGAGAAACCAACCAGGTGCTTCGCTCCGAGAATTTGGCGACGCGAGTGCAGGAGCTGCTTGTGTGGCAGTTGAAAAAAGACCAACCCACTCCTTTTGCTGACAGAAGTCCCCTTTGAGGTGAAGGAAGACATCTTGAACTTTGACACTATCTTGGAACTTATGCACTCCCTAAAACTAATTGGCTGTTCCAAGGAAAGAAGTGACGCTGTTCCAAAAGATCCCGGAACGCTTGAAGATCCAGCTCCACATGGACGCCGAAAAAAGGGGGGAGACGACTGGTAGGATGACTCCGCATAAGACTCGGTGGTCATTGCGTTCACATTTGTTCTGTGTATGTTTACCTCAAAACATGGTAAGATCTCCAAGATTTCCATCTTGACTCATACTTTTTCCGAATGGGTTGGTTACAGCCACCACCTAAAAGAGGTTATCAGATAGATTTGACGATTTGGGTTATCCCTTCAAGAAGGGCTTAGGGGTTAGCCAACTGGATAGTTTCGTTGCCAGGCAAGGTATCCAACAGCAGAGGTGTGTAGATCACCAACCGAGCCGATGAACTCGAAGGTCACGCCCTCACTCGGGAAATCTGTCGAACAAGGAAATTCAGCCAGATATCATTCACACCCAAAAAATTCAATTTCTACTGGTAACAATATCTGCAGACGGATCTATTTTTTTTCAACCTCAAAAACACATCCCCGAAAATGTTGGGCACAAATGGCCGTCCTCACCAGGGTACTGTCTTGGAGCTCGGAATTTTGATGAATAACGTCTGCCTGTCAATGAATTGCACCTCAATTTCAAGTTTTGACACCTGAGATCACGACAGTTGTGTAAATAATCCACCAAACTGTCCTGACCAACAAAAGGTATGGGGCCGTTTCTCCCCCCACGTTGGGTCACCTTAGTCACCTGCAGTGGTGGTTTGTTGGCAGGAGATGTACATGCCCACGCTGAAGTCCATGCAGATTTGGCCCGAAAATTTTCAAGATGCCAACGACTTCTGGAGCGCCTCTGAGAACGGATTTTGATGGTGAGATGATTTTTGTTTTCTTCAGCTACAGCCCTGAAGGGTGAAAACATGGTTCATCTGAAAATCACTGGAAAAGGAGATGGACCCGAACTTGGAAAACCCATCATTTGGATTTTTGTTCAACTTTGGGGGGTTGTATCAGTTATTTTCGTCATGATCCATGTTTTTTTGACATCTACGCGTTTTTTTGGCTATGTCCTACATTTCCTATGGATATCACCTTTCTCACCCTTCTTTTCTTTTCAGAATTCAACCTCAGTCAATGCTGAAAAAATTAAGCGGTTAAGCCTCTTGCTGGGATGATTTGCAGGAATTTGGCCGGCAGATCCGGCGAGGACAGCTTAACCCACCATCTACCATCATCTGTTGAAGGGATGTAGTACATAGATGGCAATCATACTGGATCTCTTTGCGAGTTTCTGTTCTTTCAGTCATTTTTTTCAGATCTGAAGAGATGAATTCTGTTGATGGTCCCGTCAAGTCATCAACAAAAACCCGTTCATTGTTTGGGTGAGTTTGAAAACTCAGGCACCGTATGTCATCGAGTACTGGCAGAAGCCTATGCATCGCCTGGGCAGGAGATGGGATCGACGGTGCTTTGGGAAGATCTGGAATTATATGACACCAAACGAAGGGGGTAAAGTTATAGATGTAGTGTATTGTCTAGTGATTATTGTGTTGAACTGAAGTTATTATTGTTATCACTGTTGTTATTTGTACTGCTATCATACTTTGTTGTCACCCCTGATTGTACAGTAGGCTCAAGATGACAAGAGTTTCACACGGTTTCGCTCACCCTTCGGTCATCAGACGCTTGAACAGCTGTGGACTTGCTTCGGGTGAAACTGAACATGTGCCCAGGAAAGCGTGCCTTGTGAATCATCAATTTGCAGCTTCTGGAAACAATAACTCCAGTTGTAACCAGGTGTAAGCGTTATTAGTTGATTCCACTTTTCTGGGTGAGTTGAAGTCATATACACACATATTATTTTTATATTCCAAGACGGGTACAGATCGTTGGAGACGTGGTCTGGTGAACAGTCCGGAGAAATCCATTGGTTGGTGTGATTTTTTTTGCACCCTCAGAAATCTAACATGTCGAAAATGGCGCCATTTTTTAAATTTGACTTACCGGCTTGGAAACAAGGCGCATCATTTTGGGTATCCAGCCCTTTTTTGTTTTTCAGGGGTGTTATCCTTGAATTCGCTTCACCCAGTTGCTTTATACCAAGATTCCGCTGGGTGAGTTTTCAGGACGTGTTCCTGCCTGTGACAGATTGCAAGGATGTTTATCTCCTGGAGCCTTGGTTGCAGAGCCTGGCGCGGCTTTTAGGGGTCAGCGGTTCGGATGTTGAAGGGCATGATCAGCATCACCAAAGTGTGATTCAAAAACATGTTTAGTGTATGAATATATATATATACATATATACATATGCGTGTATGTACATACTTTACACATTACGTTGCGTAGTATTTGTATATAAGCATGGAGAAGTAATCGTAGACACACATGGTAGATACACTCAAATATTCCATGGAATGCCATATTGTAGGAATCCCCAGGCTCGAAAAGGAAAGCTTTGAGCTACGTTTTGTCGCGTAGCTCAGATGTCAAGGATTTCAACACAATTTCATCCAGCTTAATCATGGTATGATGCTTCGGTGGAGATCATTCGTGCCGATGCTTGATTTTCGGCACGCCCATGCAATTGTTTTCATATTCCAAATTTAGCATATATGTATTATGGAGGTACGTTAAAGACAAGTTTGTTTGTTGATGACTTAATGCTGCCACCCAAGGACCCAACGGTTCCTTCCCAAAGTGATCAAGCAAACAAAAACATTCGATTGAAAAACCTTGCTTTTTAGAAACATACTTATTTGGGCACTATAAACAGCGGAAAAAAACTTGCCAGCTTGGTCGAAGAATCTGGGGGTTTCCAAAGTTAGGAATTGGTTGGTTCAAGAGCCATGTATCTGGTCCATTTGCTGGTTGCACCGAGGAATCTGGTAAAATGGTTTACCTTTATCGAAGCTTGGACCATGATGGGATGAGATTTCCATTTGTTTCCACTGCAGAGATTCAGAAAAATTCCTGGATTATTCGCTGCTGTAACAACCGGGGCTACAAAAAAGGGGGCCTTCACTCCTTTGAGTCCAGGAACGACTCGTTCTTGCCAGTTGACTGACTTCCGAAAAAGCTACACCACTTTATCAAATGGGCTCTGAAATGTAAAGCTTTATCAGGTTGGGATGAAGGGTTCCCATTTGACTCATGTGAAAAATGCTTCCAATCTTTTTTTTCAGCCGCCGTTTTTGGGGCAGAAGCTTGGGAAGGAATAATGGCGTGACCGTCGAATGAGTGGCAGGGAAGGTGCGGGGTGTGATGAGAATCATTTTGGCCCTGAGATGAGTAGAGAGCTTTTCCACCCGTTTTTATTGGGTTTCTCGGAGAGCTGTGTCCCAAAAAAGTTGGGGATTGGAGCTGGACCAACCTGAACCTGGTCCTCGGTGTGATCCATTTATCCAACGAGTTGAGAAGTCTTACGTGACCGACCTTCAGTTTTGGACACACGACTGAAGTCATCACTGAGGACGAGATACCGAGTCCAAAATACTCAGCGACACACATCTTTGTGTCGTTTGCCTTTGGGCGGAATGGCAACATCGTGCCTTGACCTCGGGGTCAGTTGGGCAGTTGAGGTGTTGGTTGTTGTCCAACAACCCATGGGTTTCAACGGCTTTCTCAGTTGGGAAAATTTAGATTGAGACCCCGAAACACCGAGAGGGCAACATGATGCAAGTATACATATTGTTTAGAAAAAAAAATATATATATATATATAAACACATAGAATATAGACATACTTTGGGCCGTTTATCTCATGTTCTCAAACAAATGGATTTGTGTTCTAACCATTGGTTTCTGAATGTAAAATTAAACTCTAAACCCTAATCTCAAAAACCCTTAAAGCCTGTGTGGGTCTCCGACCCGCGTGTTTTGTGGTAAAGTCTCAACAAACCCGGTGACCGCTAGCTGCTACCTCCATCCTGACAGCCTGAAACCAAACAAAACTCAGGAGGACGACTCTCAGCTGGACAAGGCATGTGTTACTACATCAAGGTGCGGACCTGTCTCTTTTCCGGGATTCCGAATGGATGAACAAACATTTAGCGCTGCTTCACCACCGGAGCCAGGTGAATTGTGAAGCCTTTGGTCATGTGGTGATGAAGTTTGGTGGTGAATTGTATCGCTTCCCGGCGCGCGATTTTTTGCGTTTTTTTTTGATTTTCCGAACCGTTCACCGCGACGTTGGGAGGGACGGACTTGATGATCAAATACCCAAGGAGACATGGCAGTTTGAGGATTTTTTCGGAATTTTTTGGTCCTAAAAGGCCACAAGAGCGTGGTCATGTCCTGGACAGTGACCAGGTCTTTCAGTTTTTATTTTGGGTGTGTGGATTTTAAACACGAAATTTTTGGATCCTCAAATGATTCAAACAGCATGTTCATGGCTCTAGTCAAAGATCATGAAGTGGAGGTGTTTAAGGCACTTTCCGAATTGCTTGCGTTACCCTCAGGTTATTTGCAGATCTTTGGTATCTTGTTGGTGAGCAGCCTGGCCATTTCCATTCAATCGGGAAAGGTGTTGGCAGGTCATTGGCTGCATCTCTCATCTCCCCAAGCTCCTCCCCATGGTGCGAAGAACAGTTGACAAATAACACTCGCTCAAAGTGACAACGATACACTGTTGATGGTTCAGAAATCCGGCGTTCACCAGTTGACATGGTACGTAGTTTTTCCCATTATTTTAACGGGGTTTTGTACATGTTGGGTGGTTGTTGCCGGACTTTTTTTGGAAACCATCAACAGTATCATGATTTTTTTATGTCGTATTGGACTCAGGACACTTGGAGATACAGAAAGCAGTAAGATAGATAAAGGATACAAAAAGATACACCCCCAAAGATTAACAGCTGGAACCTGAAAATGGTGAATTGCTTCAGATGATTTTCCTTTTCCTTTCAGGGTGTATTCTCAGGTTCAAAATGTTAATGTTTTGGTGCCGTTGAAGTCGGTCGTCGGTCTGTCCCAACTGTGTGCCAACATCGTCCAAGCAGCCAACATTGGACTCCATGACCGTCCGAAGAACCGTCCGAAGAACATGCGTGAATTTCTATCCGGATCGGGAAGGAGTCAGGAGAAACAACCTGCGTTTTGAGAACATCAAGAGATTCTGACACTTTGCCTTTGCTTTGGAAATGATGTGATAATGAGAAACAACCTAGCTAGTGAGTGGTTGTGGTATGGGGGAATTACCCGGAGAGGTTGGTCTGATTACTGCTGCACCTGCTGATGATGCCTTCAAATTATGATGATTTTGTGATTCTGTCAGTGATTTCAACATGACCACAAGGCCCGTAGGCCTTGAGGCCATGTGACTTTTTCACTTAAAAATGTCGCTGTCAGTCACACTGAAATCGAGGTGAAATCGAGTGGCAGCAAGAAGAAGGCTTCATTCTTTCAGACTTGGGCCTTGACCAGGTCGAGAGCCCCCGGATGGGACAAATCCAGGTGAGTGGTGACGTGGCACCACCCCTAATTGGTAAGTTTAAATGTTGATGTCAAAGCTTATTCCGTAAACAAGGTGGTGGCAACTCAAATATTTTACATGTTCACCTCGATCCTTGGGGTTTCATGATCCAATTTGACGAGCATATTTTTCAAACGGGTTGGTTCAACCACCAACTAGTAATGCAATTCCTAGATGAGGGAAGTCCAGTTGGGACAAGGTCTACAGGAGATGCCAACTTCAGTTGAGAGCTGTAGGGTGCTGCTATTATATGATACGCTGATGTATTCCAACCGTGGTGGTTTCGACAATTTTAGAGAAGCATGTGCTCCTACGTTTGAGCAAATGATGGCGATGTCGTGTCACATCGCAAAACCGGCCACCTGGGAGCTGGTCATTGTTCTCTCCAAGTGATTAACCTTTGGGGGCCGTTCGGCACCTTGAATCACCTGAAAGAAATGGATTGGAATTAAAAACATCCGGCTTCATGTTGACGAAAGAACATGCAAAAACTGCGTTTGGACCATCAGAGACTCGTGTTTATTTGCTCAAAATGAGGCTAAAATTTGTTGATTCTGATGCAGTTTGTCTCTTTAGCTTTTTTCCGCTGAACTTCTTTGAAACTTTGGTAATGACCGAAACAGTGTGAGCCACCATGCACATTTCCATCCAGTCAAAATAAGATCTTGGGTTCGTGTGGAACCCACCGAGCGGTTTGTGCCAGGAGCAAATGAATGAACTCTCGCAGCAGGCAGATCGCTTTTCGAATGTGATCGGTGTAGCAGCGCCAGCTTCTTCGCCACGTCAGCCAAAAGATGACGCCTTAACCAGGCGGGGGTTTTGGACATTGTGACACCCATTTTTTGGAGGAATGGAGCAGTGACTTGGAACAGCGAGTAGATATGCGCCTACCGCAACCAGCGCCACATCAGCCCCCAGCAGCAACACAACAACAACAACAACAACAACAACAACAACAACAACAACAACAACAACAACAACAACAACAACAACAACAACAACAACAACAACAACAATCATCATCATCATCATCATCATCATCATCATCATCATCATCATCATCATCATCATCATCTAACNGAGTTACGAGTATAGTACGACGTACCGCACCACGACGCCGACGACGTCAGCCCCACGCCACGCACACAACACAACAACACAACACAACAACAACAACAACACAACAACAACACAACAACAACAACAACACAACAACAACAACCAACACAATCATCATCATCATCATCATCATCATCATCATCATCATCATCATCATCATCATCATCATCATCATCGTCAGCATCATCATCATCATCATCATCATCATCATCATCATCATCAACAGCAAGAACAACTGCTTGCAGTGGCTGCTCTCATTCTTGGGGGATTTGCCTATGTCCAGGTCAAAGCTCCAGGAAGATGAGTTGCCTGTTGACTGTTGCCTTCTGTTGTTGCAGTTGCCTGCTGTTGTTGTTGTTGTTGTCCTTGTCATCGTGGTAGTGGCAAAGCTGGCGAATTTAGATACCATATAAGATCCCAGAGGACAAGAACTGTCATGAATTTGTTAAGTAACAGAGTAACAGTATTATTCTAATTCTGTTCTTGTGTTTTTGGCTAGATAGTCAAGGTTTTAATCTTCCACTAGTCGTTTGATTTATATGTTTTTTGCAGAACAACAGTTTGATATGCGATACCAACCCCTTCGGCCCTTCGCCAATGTGATTTTCTTCCTTGTGCTTGTTGCAACACTTCCAAAAGCATTGACGGGATTGAATAGAATTACAAAAGATGGACGTTTCTATCCAAAGTCTAATGCAGCCTTACAAGGGTAGCAGCATTGACTTTGCGGTATGCGTTTGAAATGACAATCAGACTAAAACACTATTTGACAGTCTTTCAAAAGTCATGTATTCGAAGTACTGACACATTCATAAGATTTTTTGTTTTCGTTATGTAGCGTCACGCAAGTAAATCACACAAAACACAAGCTAGGCGCAAGGTTGCCGCAAGTGCTTCCATGCGTTTGTCGAATACCTAAAAATATCATACTATAATATAGTGCATATAATATGCACAAAGACTTTATCATGAAGGTTGTTCTCTGAACATGACTTTTGTTTTCCTTAGTGCAGCTGTTGTCACCATAGATGCGATATGTTGACATGAAGATAGCTTCCTTAGATACATGTCTTGTGCATGCGTAGATGCGAGAACAGACGAGATGTTGCAGTGCGGTATTCCCACCAAAAAAAGAAAACTCGCAAAGTACCAGAGACACAACGGAGGGGAAAGGCCAACACAGCATGACAGTGCAGCAACGACAGAAGAAAGCAAGACAGCAGTAACAGTAATGTTGGCGTCGCTATAATTACTGTAATCCTCTTTTTTTTTTTTAAGGTGTCCAAAAAGTGAGGGGTTGCAATAATGTCTCATGTTTGATTGTTGCATTTTGAGAAATCTGTAGTAGTTATTCTGATTGTAACTAATCGAAGAGTGGTCTGAGTCCATTAGATGCGTGTGGAACCTTTATATCTGAAGCAAGTAGCAGCAGCAGGAGTAGTATTAGTAGCAGTACCAGTAGCAGTATCAGTAGCAGTAGCAATAGCAGTAGCAATAGCAATAGCAATAGCAGTAGCAGTAGCAGTAGCAGTAGTCGTCGTCGCCGTAGTCGTAGTCATGAAAGGGTATGTATTTGGAAGAAATTTTTGGAGGAGGAATATTTTAATTGCGCCCCCCGGGCCTTATTGCACACGTTCCTCCTAAATATATACAATACATTTGTGAATTAAAAATTAGGGAAATCAGCGGTCCAGAATTTTTAAATTGCAAATCCGATGATCAATGCTATGTTAACATTAGTGTAAGTTTGTCTTCAGACTCTTCCGACTAAAGAAAGCTTCTGTAGGGAAATTGGTGCCTTGGTGTTTTTGTTAGCAGATGAGATGATTATCAGAACATGTACTGTATCTTCTAATCATCAGAAGAAGCGTCACGCAAGTAAATGCGTTATGCGAACGATTTTGGGAAGAAAATTTATATATACTTTTGAAACCTCATCATTTGAGCTTTTGGGTGTGCAACAAATTGCCAATCTGACGCCCTTTGCTTTTCATGACGCTGGAGAGGATCATTAGTGGCATGACGAAATCGGGCGGCAACGCTTCAAATCCGACTCATCTCATGGTCTGAAAACTTCAAGGAGCCAATGGGTGGAGGTTTACTTTGAGTGAATGGAATTTTCAAATGCAAGGGAGTAGTGTCAACATAGACCCTGCAAAGTGATCTTGTAACTTTGAACAAAAAAATCCTGAGAAAGCGTGGGATTCCATTTATAAGAACATTATTTAAGCTTTTTGGAAGATGATCAAACCCT
The DNA here is from genome assembly GCA_000507305.1 of Breviolum minutum Mf 1.05b.01. Classification (NCBI taxonomy): domain Eukaryota; class Dinophyceae; order Suessiales; family Symbiodiniaceae; genus Breviolum; species Breviolum minutum. Next base: position 57,237 of record DF239920.1, on the reverse strand, counting down.
TTGTTTTTTTTCCACCTCAGGATGATCCGTGTAGGTTCAAGACATTCGTTTTTTCAAGGTTCGGAAACATAAAGCCTTTCTTTGTCCGGAATCCATGTCTAAACCACTGAGTCACTGGGAGCATTTGGGAAGCGAATGAATGAATCCACGAGTTTTGATTTTTGGTGATGGTTTCTAAGATATTTTGATTCACATATCACCCCGATCCTTGGGGTTTCATGATCCCACTTTGATGACTGACGAGCATACGTTTCAAATGGGTGGGTGAAAAACCACCAGCTAGACAGTTAAGAGTTGGTACCTATTTGAACCCCCACCAACCCCATGGAAACATGAATTTTTTGTTTTCCAGCCCTCAAAATATGGGGGTGAAATAACACCCACCCCTAAAAAGTGAAGTTACCATGGGTCGATTCTTGGAGTTGGATCTCCATGGCAGCAGGAGATTGACGAGGAAACCTTCCTAGCGTTCAGGTTGAAGGAGTCCTCGTGAAGCTTTTTATCTGGCATCAACCAAGACGACCAAGTCGTCCCCGTGGGTGCCGTTGTCAACGTTTGGTCCAAGGAGCAGAGCTTTATGAAACATCCAAAAGATGTAGGACGTACTGTTGATGGTTCAGAAATCGTTTCAAAAACCACCTGGGATGTGTAAAAGCGAACGTAAATAATGATATCAACTACCAACCTCAACTGGTGAGCTTGCCGGATTTCAGCCATCAACAGTAGTATATAAGTACATCCCTTCGAAATGCTGGACTCCTGTAGTGAACTATTTTGATGCATCCGTAATCCCGGAGATTTGAGGATTGATGAGGATTAGTTTGTGAGGGTTCACGGTCAACGATGACAAAACAATTCTGCTGGGCTCCTTTCCAGGAAAGACACCAAGACTACAAAGGTGTGTCAGATGAAATCAAAGGAGTTTCCTCTGAAGCACATGGTACGCACTTAAAGCACCCGACCGCACCCTGCGAAATGCGAGTCGAGAAAATGATGCATCGTTGGCTGCTATCTTTGCCATAAGTCTCATGAGGCGCTAAGACACGAAAGTCCATGGCGACACTTGATCCAATGAATCTTCCATGGATCGGAGCCTGGTGGGACATCTGTAGCAATACGGCTCAAAAACAAGACGAAGCCTTTCTTCTGAAAGAGCACCTTTCTCAAAACTTCTTGAAATCGAGTAGTTGTCACTTTAGTTGTCATTCCCAATGCTCAAAAAGAACATGGTCACAACCGACCAACGACAAAGCCTTTGACGAAATCACACATCATCCAATCATCCAATGAATCGGACGATTGGGATACCGCCCTCGTTTGGTGCTTTCGATGTCCTTTCGCCTATAGTGATGGTGGGATGTAGTAGCGTGATTCTCAACTGGACTTCCCGTTGGTGGCCTCAATGGATCCACATGGGCAAGGGACCATCATCATCATCATCATCATCATCATCATCATCATCATCATCATCGTCATCATCGTCATCATCGTCATCATCGTCATCATCGTCATCATCGTCATCATCGTCATCGTCATCGTCATCATCTTCTTCTTCATCATCACCAGCACTTATACATTTCTTGTCTCTATATTGGACCACGGCTTTTGAGTATTGGAATGGGATCCTACGTTTCGAACCTGATGATAATCCCTTGCTCCTTCATTCTTTTTTCCTTAAGGATCCAAATCCACCTAGAACGGTGGGGAAAAATGATGAACGTGTCAGCTTGGGGGATGGATTTTTGCGCACAAAAAAAGTTTAACACGTCTCTTTGATGTTTGGAATCTCAAAGATACCATCATTTCTTACTGCGCAATGAACGCCCGAAATCAGATCTCTTTTGAGTAAATCTGTCAAGATGCCTTCATCCATGTTTGCTGGTGTCGAATCTGGATTTAGATCCAGTGACCAAACATGGCAATCGAAAAACATCAACCATTTTTGGGGATGGTATTTTGTCAAGGTTCTTTGCATGGATATTTTCAACTTTCTAATATTTTCGAAATGCAGTTGACCCATCTCCAGCACTGGTTCACCCCATTAGATCCATTTAGATCCGATGTAGGGTTGATGATGGCAGTAATTGGAACATGAAGACCATGTGGCTCAGGTTGTCTCAGCGAAGAGCGGCTTACTGGTCAGTGAGGTCTGGGGACCTCATGAACCTGTGGGTTTCACTTCCGGTTGAGGTATCAAAAACCCCAAAAACACCATGGAAGTTTACCCCATCCAAAAACGGGACGTTAGTCGGACACAAGGAGTGAAAGTCCACGAATAATCAAATCATCCAAGCATCGGAAGGATTTCAGGTGTTCTGATTAACTTAACAAGCGCCGTTTCAACAAACCGTGGTGTTTCTTGGTGAAAGTTTGGAGTTTTGGTTTCACCGTTTTTTTTTTTGAAAAATCTCTTGGCATGTTATGAGTGATTTAGCAGTGGAGATTGGCAGCTCCTGAAATTGCGGTACTTTTGGCATGGCGACACCAGCTGAAATTGTCTCAAAGGTACGCGGTCGGGCTATACCGTGAAAAAATGCCTCAGAACCATTCTGGGGTATCCTGGCAATGTCATTGATGGAGTGATATTTGGGATGTTTAGAAGTTGAAGTGATGATTTTACTGTATCCTTTGGAGTTCTCCTGAAATACCTGGCTCAATCTACTTTTCCTGTCAAATTCATGTCGCTATTTTTGGGATAAAAAGCGGTCCACTTCACAGAGGTCCCATCATCAGTGGTGAGCTAAAGCTTCGAATGCTTGGAAGGAAGCTGGATTCAAACTGTAGGAAGTAGCAGCATGCTACACACCCTGTCCTCGATTGATTTTCACGGGATTCCAACTGGATTCCATGTACAGATTTCTGGGTACGGAAACATTGCAAGAATACTTTCAGACTTTCAGTGACCTGGTAGGACATGGATTTGAAGCCGGGAAAAGTGAAGAGTGAAGGTGTACCTTTCTTCAGCTTTTGACCCGTATACAAGTTCAAAGATTGCCAACCGCCAAGCCCAGTTTTCACCAGGGCGGGCAGGATCAAGTGATCATATATAATGTTTTTACTTTGCTTCGAAAGTTGTTTGTGCTCGCTGCTTTTTGAGCCCTCGGGGCCAAAAACACAAAAAAAACAGGACATGTGATGGCGACCAAACCTGCCAACGTTGAGAAAAATCCAAGCTTCTTAGTAGGTTTAGTAAAGGGGGCATGGTTTAACCTGAAATTACATATGCATAGAAAACTCAGGCATTTTCCAGTTGTGTTTAAAAGTTACGAAACCCCTCCAAATTGGTCATAAAGTGTACATTTTAGCAGGGAAGCAGTGTACATTTTTGAGACGTACCTCAATCTTGGACGATTTCCGCCATGGCCGCCATGCGACGCGAAGTGAAAGTGAAGACGTTAGAAGGTGGTGTCGTCACTGTTGAAGTCATGCCAACAAACACCATTAACGAAATGAAGGCAATGCTTTATGGAAAGAAGCATTGTGAAGATCTCATTGAGCACAAAATCCTCAGAGTGAAGGTCCTGGCCGATGGATTGCTCGTAGATGATGATCAAACACTGGAGTCTGCGGGACTGTTGCACGACGAATCGGAAGTGACTGTGATTTACTCCAGAAACGAAGTGGAAGCGGCAACAAAAGAGGCAATCGAGGGCGCAGAGGGCTTCCTTCAAGTCAACATCCCAACTTCCCTCACCGAAATTCCTGCTAGAGCCTTTAAAGACTACAACCAGGTGGTCAAGGTGGCAATCCCCGAGTCTGTGACGTTTATTGGGGACTATGCCTTTTTTGGGTGCATTTCTTTGGCAAGCATCACAATCCCAGATTCTGTGACGGCCATTGGGGACCGTGCCTTTAAGAATTGCGCGTCTTTGGCAAGCATCACTATCCCCAAGTCGGTGACAGCCATTGCAAACAATGCCTTTCTTGGTTGCAGTTCGTTGGCAAGCATCGCTATCCCTGAGTCAGTGACGGCCATTGGAGACTCAGCCTTTGCAAATTGTAAGGCCTTGGCAAGCCTCACTATCCCAGAGTCTGTGACCGCCATTGGAGACCGTGCCTTTAAAAATTGCGTGTCTTTGGCAAGCATCACTGTCCCTGAGTCGGTTACAGCCATTGCATGTGGTACCTTTGGAGAATGCAAATCTTTGGCAAGCATCACTGTCCCTCAGTCTGTGAGGGCCATTGGAGCAAGTGCCTTTCTTGGTTGCAGTTCTCTGGCGAGCATCACTGTCCCTGAGTCAGTGACAGCCATTGGGGACTTTGCCTTTAAAGAATGCAAATCTTTGGCAAGCATCAGTATCCCGCAGTCTGTGATGGCCATTGGCGAAGGTGCCTTTCGAGGGTGCAGATCTTTGGCGAGCATCAGTATCCCTGATTCAGTGACGGCCATTGGAGAATGTGCTTTCGCATATTGTGAGTCCTTGGAAAGCATCACTATCCCGGAGTCTGTGACGGCCATTGGGGAAGGTGCCTTTCGGGGGTGCAGATCTTTGGCGAGCATCAGTATCCCTGAGTCTGTGACGGCTATAGAGATTGGTGCATTTGCAAATTGCCGTTCTTTGGCGAGCATTACTATCCCTAATTCTGTGACGTCCATTGGAGAATTTGCCTTTCAAGGTTGCAGTTCTTTGGAAAGCATCACTATCCCTGAGTCTTTGACATACTGTGGTCAGCGAGCCTTTGATGGTAAGTTGCAAGTTATAATGAGGCATCTTTGACTCTGATTGTTTCTTGCAACCGTTGGAACTTCGTTTTCAAAGTTTGAATCGGCAGCCAATGGGCTGCACAAAGTGATCAATTTTTCATCAGCCAAGCTCGGAGGGCATACGACGGCTTGGAGTTTTGGTGGTTGGGGACATGGCGAAATCAACACCGGTGGATTTGGGGGAAGAATTTGGGAGAAATAGGGACCGCACCCCTTTGAGGCCCACACAGACCTCTTAAGATAATTCTGGCCCTAAGGGATGAAGGAAACAACTGAGTTTTTTTTTTTGGTGCTCAGCCAATGCTTTAGATGGTGGATTGTGCTGCTGGATTTCGATGATACCACCGGAAGTAGGGACTGACCTACGTCGTTTCAATGAATAAACAGCTGTCCAGAAAGGCTAGCGGCAAGGCTGCCACGGCAAGCTGGAAAATGGCCCGACCCAAAAAAACGGCAACCTGAGTTGTTTTCAAAATTCTTGAGTCCAAAACCGGCTTGCAGAGGTTTTTTAATCCAACAGTTTCATGCAAGAAGCATAATTATCACCCAAAAAAGAGTTGTCCCCTGAATATCCGCAGCACGTATTTCACCATGGTTTGGAGTTTTTTTGTGTGCCTTGCCACATCTGATCCTGACTGACCAAACGGCAAACTTGAGCTGTTTCTAAAAATTCCTTGAGCCCCAAAACCCTTGCAGCTGGAGGTTTTCAATGCAACAGTTCATGGAAAAGATTGCCCTTAATCTCTGGATCTGGCCTTTGCCTCGGCTCCACTGGCCTTTGCCTCGGCTCCACTTGGCGTGGAACCCCAGAGCCAAACCAATTGGACCACAACGACTTGGATTTTGAGCTCTGTTTTTTGCCAACTCCAAGAATCACGTGAGGTCCCCCCCTTCAGAAAAACAACGCAATCTGTCTTGACACATAGAGCCTTTAGCTGCCATGCATTTCATTCATCAGCAGTCACCTCTATGAACAGACTCCACTTGTGTTCAGCCTTGCATTTGCTTCATCATTGTATTTGCTTCAGCCATCATGTTGCCCAGAGGCCTCAAAGCGAGTGGAGCAATTGGAGCAATGCCTTGGATTTTGGGCAACTCGAAGAATCACATGAAATTGTACCGAAAACAAATAAAATTTGCCTTGGAGCCAATAGGAAGGTCTTGATCCGAGTGTTGTTTTTCATTAGTGAGCAATCGCATGTATGAACAGACCCTTTCTGAAAGAAATTTTCCTTTTTCCACTCTTTTCAAAACCAATTTCCTGTACATATTTTCCAAACAGAAATTCTTGTTGATTCCCAAAGCTCCAAAAAAGACCTTTGACGAAATCAGAAATCATCCGATCGCCCAATCCAATCGGATGATTGGGAAACCGCTCTTGCTTGGTGCTTTCGATGTGCTTTCGCGGGTCGGAACAAGGTAGTGGGTGATTCTCAACTCGACTTCCCGTTGGTGGCCTAAATGGATCGACATGGGCAAGGGATCATCATCATCATCATCATCATCATCATCATCATCATCATCATCATCATCATCATCATCATCATCATCATCCTCATTCCTCATCGTCATCCTCATCGTCATCATCATACCATCAATAACATCATGATCATCATCAGCAGGAGCGTCGTCGTCAGAATAATAAGGATAATCAGAATGATGATGATAACGATGATAATAGTGATAATGATCAATTAAAATCGTGATAATACTACTAATGATATCATCGTAATGATCTTCATCTTCCTCATCCTTCTCGTCATTTCGTTATTATGATCATCAGCAGACGTTTGCAGAAGAACAGACTCCACTTGTGTTCAGCCTTGCATTTGCTTCATCATTGTATTTGCTTCAGCCATCATGTTGCCCAGAGGCCTCAAAGCGAGTGGAGCAATTGGAGGAGAGAAACAAGTTCTCAAGGCCAGGATGGCCTGTGGCCAAAGTCATGTGGATTCTCTGTTGCTTAAATATTTTGAAACCTGGAAGGTAACGGTGCGAAATATTTAAGCAACATAGGTTCTTCATGGTTAACTCCAGATTTTTCTTTACACTATCGACAGGTGATTCTATTTTCTCTGTGCTTTTTGGTCTTTATGAAAAGTCTTTATGAAAAGCTGTTTGCTTACCAATTGAGAAAAAAAAAGGCACTCACGCACTCAAGGCACTGATTAAAGTGTCTCAATGATCGTTTGTCGTTGTGTGTGCACATGGCAGGCCGAAATGATGGACCAGCAGCATCATCATTATCAGCAGACTCAACTGGAGGAGGCAACAGTTAGTGACATCGGTGGGATGAGTGATTTCAGATACATCGATTAGTTAAGCTTCAGCCTTGTGTTTGCACATGCAGATTGCGGAAATGACACCCATCATGTTGCCAAGAGGCCTCAAAGCGAAGGGCCAAAAACTTTACAGTCGGGGGTCCCGTGGTGCAGGTCAGGAACAAGCCGCTACTCGTGTTGATTGACAATCCGATTTCACAAAGCGTGATGTTTTTCTTCCTCAGCCTCCCTATTGCCATCACGAACGGCAGTACTTGGTCTTTTCGATCTATCAAAACTTGTTACCATGCTGGAACTTTTCGTTTTAGATAGTCTATTGGCTCAGTCTGCAGGGTGAATCTGCAAATTTCTTCGTGTTTGGCGTGCGCGACCTTGACAATGTTGCGCGTGTGGATGCTCCTCGTGGTCGGAGCGGCTGGTATGAGGCAGGCAGCGGAAGATGTCTCAGCTCATTCCGCCGTGAAGGAGGAGTGGACTGAGAAAAGTTTGAGGAAGGATGTAGAGTGGGTGGCAAAGAAGTTCCCTGAGGAGGACCGACACCATCTTATAGAAGCAGTGATGAAAGCCTTCAAGAGCAGACGGAATAGAAGCAGCACTGCAGCAAAAGCACCAAGAGTTGATCCGTTTGAAGGGTTTAGTGGATGTGGCATGGGAGGATATCCCTGAGGAGGAACGACACCACCTTACAGAGGCAGCGATGAATGAATGGATGAATGGAGAACTGGACAAAGGTTCCATAAAAGGATGCTGGGAAGAAAAGGTGTTCCCAAATTTGCAGCAAATGCGCCAAGATTTTGAACTTCTGCAGCGTCAAGTAGAGAGGGTGGCAAAGGAGAATTTTCCTGAGGAGGAACGACACCGTCTTACAACAGCAGTGATGAATGCTTGGGAGAAAAGAGAATTGGAACAAGACTTGTACAAACCGGAAGGGAGAATGTCCAGTGATGCATCTAAGGACCGGGAAGAATATCTGGTCAAAAAAATGCAGGAATTGCGAGAGCTTCGAGTCGCTTCGGCAGTCAAATTTCAGCCAGCTCCTGTACGTCCATGAGACCATCTACAACCGGTGAGTAGTTTCCTGCCCTTCACTGCATCGACGTACGACGCGCCGAACATGAAAAAAAACCTGCACAAACGGATGTTGATATGCGCAATGTTAAGTGAAGGAACACATTTCTTGCATTTGCCGTGCCAAAAGTTTCACATGGCCTTGCAGCCACGCACATGGCGCACCCTGCGCCCATTGCCAGGTGGAAGCCAAGTGAGGGATGCATCTCTTCCGGGCTCGGTCAGGTTTCACCTGGAAGTTTCGGATTGACGTGCGACCGAACGGAAAGGAACGTGAAGTTGGATGAAATTTGAAGTTTCAGATTTCTCACATTTTTTTCCATCCAGATGAAGCCACACAATCATGGAACTATAGGCAGCTGGCTCGTTCCAAGTGAAAGATGATCTGGCGACTCGTGTTTTTGAGATCTTGAAATCGAGTTTTTTTGTTGGCAGCCATGGGCTCTTAGGAAGCATGGCTTCGGTCTTCGCGTTGTTTGCATTTGTCTTTGCATCCAGATCGACTCATGCTTTGCGCCCGGGTCTTGAATTCCAACATGCTGGTGCATGTCTCCATGTGGCAGAACAGACACTTGGCAAGGTGACACATGTTGCTTCAGGTTGCTGTTTGGCTTGTAGAATTTGAAATTATGAGATGATCTTTGCAAGTGTGGAATGTCTGTGGCAAGGGTTTACTTGACGATTCTCTTTTTACTCAGAGTTTGCCATCAGAGACTGTGATCCGTTCATTCCAATCTATAGAGTCTTGCTACACCATTCGATGTGCCACATGTTGAAACATGACATTGGGGACCAGCAGCAACACCAACATCAACACCACTCAAGTGAATACATACTTCAGCAGGACGAAAGTTTATAAATTTTGGGGGGTTGCGTTTTATGACACCGATTCCAAACGGATTTGACACTTGACATCGCCGTTATATTTAGTTCGGGGTGGAAATGGGGCCGCCAATACCAGGAAGCCAAACATGGTGTAGGATTCTAAGGGGAAAGGGTCGGACAAATACTTAAACTTGTGTAAACCCTGCCCTATTAAAAATGGGGAGGTATTTTTTTTTCTTTGATTTTTTTTTTTTGGTCCTCTGGTCCCCTGGTCCTCCGGTCCCCTGGTCCCCTGGTCCTCTGGTCCTCCCTTCCTCTGGTCCCCTGGTCCCCCGGTCCTCCTGTCCTCTGGTCCTCTGGTCCCCTGGTCCTCTGGTCTAGTAGTAGTACTAGTACTACTAGTAGTAGCAGCAGGATGTGAAAGCAAAAAACATACTGAAGGATTTAGAATTATCATCTCAAATTTTCATACTTAAGGATTTGAACTTAAGATTTCAAAATTTGATACAAACAAACCAAAACACCACCACAAACACACCACCACACCACCACAAAACACCACCCAACCACACCACAAAACACCACCAGAAAACAACCACCACACAAACACCAGCACAAAACACCAACACAAAACACCAGCACAAAACACCAGCACAAAACACCACCATAAAACACCACCACAAAACANACTCGCAGGCAGAAACACACAGAAACCACAGAAAATATGGTTACAGCGACCCTGTCCGAGCGAGTGGCAGCTTGCGATGAAGAAACGCGGATGATGACCTGGAGATGCGAAGAAAAATTGTTTTTTTGTGTGGGCATGTGAGCTGGAAAGAAAGCAGGCACAAAGCCCAAAGACCAATTAAAAGAACATGCCCCCCCCCAAAAAAAAAATCCCAAAACAAGTCCGCACCCATTAAAAATTTACAACTTTTCTCCTGGTGGTGCATGAATCATATGAGAGTGAAGTTTGTGACACCTCTGACTCTGCTGGGTCTCAGGAGTAAACCAACGGATTCAGAATTTGAATCTTTGGTCTTGAAGGATCCCGACTTCTCCTTTCTCGAAGCACAAGAGTTCTTCATCTCGGACGATGCAGCTTGTTCAACACCATTGAAAGTTGGATCACCCATGGAAGTGCCAGTGAATGAAGAGGCCAAGAGGGCACAACTACAGCAACGCTTTGTGGTGAAACACATCAAGGAATCTTTGACATCCATGGCCAAGACGGACATGGGCAAGGCCAAGGAAGTTGGACAGATCTTTGTGCTTCACTCTGGTCCAACCCAACGAGTTTCCGCAGTTGAACTTCATATGTTCCCAGAGAGTTTTGAAGTGAACTCCACATGGCGAGTTCTGCTAATTCCTCGGATCCAGGAACTTTTTGGTGACACCTTCTTCTTGTGCAGCAGCAAGCGGCCATTGAAACCAAGCACTTGCGTCGCAGAGTTGCCTTTCAAGGCCTTGCCATTTCGTTTGATGCACATCGTGAGGAGATGGAGTCCAAGCTTAGATCCCTTGCGCTCTGCGCCACACAGGCTGGGAGGTTTGGGGATCCCATCAGTTCCAAAAACAAATTTCAAGATTTTGAATCCGAGAATGCCTAACATGGCAACATGCCAGGCTGATCCTTTCCTGTGATCTCTTGCTGCTGGCTTTTGCGGCATTCATGCTTTGGCATGTTCTGGATTCTTTTCAGCGCTTGCTGAAAATGGCGTATGATCTCTACAAGTCTCCCAAAGATGATTCAAACAGAAAGGAACTCCAAAATTCGGATCTTCCGAAAAGCTTCATGCTTATGCAGCACGCCTACATTTACAAAGCCGCAGGAAAAGGCGAACTTCTTTGCGAGGAGCCTTTGGATGCATGCACGGAAGTGAAGGTGCATGTCCGGATACCGTTTTCTCGAATGCGTAGTGAAGGGTTCCCGTTTGCGAGTGGGGGTCTGGGTTGAGCTGTGTTTGCCGACGGTGGGTGTTGCGGATGCTGCCGACTCCGGCCGTTCCGCGAGTGTTGCATTATTTCCGTGCCGTTGGACGGTTTGCAAAAAGAAACGTTGGGGAGTTGACGCGGGGTCGCGTTTTGCGTAGCAGGTGCGTCATTTTGTTGACATTATATAGGTTGTCTAGACAAGGATGGTGCTTTGTTTTTTCGCAGGGGAGATGGGTTCGTGAAGTTGTGGATATGTTTGAATTTCAGAATTTTAGACTTTGAAAGCGGAAGTTTCACAGATGATTGTGATCGCTATCATCTCAAGTTCCAGACTCTCATGAGGTGAAAGGGTCGCCGGTGCGACTAGATGCAGATTATTTTGAAGCAGATTCTCGTTTTCCTCCCCGGGCGGGAACCAACAAAGGTTTGTTTCAATGATTATCGAGTTTGTGTGGGTCCATGTGCAAAGGGGCGATCCAGCTCTTTCCGCCTTAATGGGATCCTGCAGTGTCTTCTTCTGCTTGTGCTGTTTGCGGACATACAAGCAGTGTTGCTATTATGGGTCGACAAAATCAAACGCAGCAGATCACCCTTCGAGGTTTTCACCTTTGCCGCCCCCGTATCTATAGGGCTCTGTCGTGGTTACGAGCTTTGCGTGTTGGTAATGGTGCCGCTCTTGGTTGGCAAATTGTCCTGGTTCGGCTAGGATGACCCGCGCTCACTTTCAAGCAGGATGTCCTATGTATAGCTCAATGGTAATACCAGATGGTTTGGCTCGCACCTCCTGTGGGTTGTTTAGTACCCTGCGTAACCTTGACCGTGCGGGGGCCTCTTCGTCTTCATGGGGGTCCTCAAGGTGACGAAAGAATTCCTGAAGTTAAGTTTGGTAACCGCCTCTAGGAACGGGCAGCAGCTATTATAGTTTGGTTGTGTGTGTGGAATACAGGATCCCCATTGGCTTGGGGCATCCCCGTGGGAGTAAGTCTTGGCAATTAACCTCCGGTCAAAAGCTCTTATGTTGTCCAGTGTTGCGTTTACATGAAGTGCGTTGGTGTGCTTATGAAGGAGAACAGGAAGGTTTACGAAACAAGAAACCTACCGCTTCTACAAACAGTTGGAAGATATGATCGTGTCATCCTTGGAATGTGCTTCTGGATTGCCGCTTGCAGCTCGGTGGAACACAGCCTCCACTTCCTAATGTGGCTGTTTTGAGATGTCATGGGGGGGATCGCTCAGTGGGATAATTTTCCTTTTTGTGTTGTGTTTTCGTGCTGGTGTGGTTGTCTTTGTGGTGGTGCGCTGGTGTTTTTGTGGTGTTGTGGTTGTGTTTTTGCGTGTTTTTTTTGGTTGTTCCCACCTCTCATCTCTTCACCTCTCAGCCCTCCACCTCTGGTATGTCGACAATAGACTCCTCCTCCTTCCTTTCCTTCTTACCCAAACACCACCTTACCAAACCCTTTCCAACTGGAACTTGACTCGTTTGAGATCATCTACCCATGCCCCCAAGACCTCAGCCAGATATCATCACCATTGTCGGCCAGCCCACCCAAAGGACTTGAGCGGCTTTGCATCCCAGGAGCGCATTCTCTACATCGAGAAGCACAAGCCTATACCAACAACTTACAGCTCTCTACCAACAAGCTGGGTACTCCAGTCAGTGAAGATTTGAACAGAATTGCTTCACGAGTGCAGAGATCGAGTGTCCGAAAAGAGACCGGTTTGCATCCTCGACAGTCAGGTCCCAGAATCCGGACCTCACTTTCTCCACTCTAACAGGCACAGCCTATATTTCCAGCCTTTGCAGTAGATTCAAACCACAACTGGACATGTGCTCGATTAACGATTTCTATCCTTCCTTTTCCTCGCCTTGACGCCAAAGTCACAAATCTGTCTTTCTTTTCCTGATCTAATTTTCTTTACTTCAGCTTCGAGTGTAGTTTTTCATTCTTTTGACTTGCACTTTCTCATTGTTGATTCAGAGACCGTTCAGAATGACTTCAAATTGGATCAGTTTCAGCTCAAAGCGACACTTCCTTTCCCCTTAACATTTTAACCGTGGTCGAGTACTTTTGGCAATTCCTTTTCATCTTCTGGTCGTGACCTTGACCATCAGTCTTTGGAGTTTGGTGGGCCCGCGCTCTACAACAAGATCTACAAGATCAACTTGATTACCATGGTGCCAGGATCCAAGAGATTTGGCAGATTGTACATCGATACAATTCAAACAATAGTGCTCAACTACAAGATCAACACTTTCTGCCCACAATAAAAGCTGGAGTACTAGCACCTTGAGAATTCCAGACATCCTCCTTTGCGTGATTCATTAGGACATCCATACTAGGTTTTTCCCTTCGAGCTTGGAGATCTAAATTGGGAGAATGTCATCCACAAGGCCGCCGCAATTCTTTGTATATAAACAACCTGAACGAATGCTGACTTTGATTTCAGGTTTCCATGATGAAGAAGGTCGTCAAAAAGTCACATTGGAACTGACACTACGCTGAAGTCTCAGCGACTGGCAGAACAAATCTTATCATCCAGCATTCAATGAAATGAAAGAGCTCATCGAAGACTATGCCGACCAAAACCTTCATTCAGTGTGACGTGATTTCCTTTGGCCAGACCCAGCCTTTCCGCTTGACATCTACAAAGTTTGGAAGAGTCCTACTTGGTTTCAAGACCCTTCGGGCAGTGGCGCCGGTCCAACTTGGATCATTCATGGGTTAAGATTTGGCACCACCTATTGATTTGTTGCCAGAAGAACGCGGCATTAACATTCCACCCGCTGAAGGTGAACCAAACCAATGCAAACGACGACCTTACGGCCGACCCTTGGTCGGGCACTTGAAAAGCAAAAAGAAGCAGAATTCTTGCAGTGCCACCCTGTTTTGAGTCGTTGTTTCCACTTCCCTTCTTGACTCATCCCATTCAACTGTCCCTTCAATCGACTTTAAATTCCCAATAGTTGACTGCGCTCCTCTCGACGTCGTATATATTCATATTGTTCCTTTGCTTTTATTACTACTTCTTGTACTTTCTTTGTTTTATCCACTGCAGCCGTTTCTCAATATTGATCTCCTGATTCGTGCTACCAGTTGTGGACAACCCACATCCCTCTTTCTTCCCTTGTGATGTCGTCCTCCACTGTGGATGTTGCGCCAAGTCCTTTGGCCACAAAAAGGACACCTTTCTCCGATAGCAAGGGAGAAAGTCAAACTTTGGATATGCGTCGACCTTGAGAGATTTTGCCGTGCCGTGCTAAAAGTGACCTTTCCTCCCATACCTCTGATTCAACTCAGTTTGTGATGTTCCTTTTTCACAACTGAAGTGTAGTGGGGACCTTCGTCAATACTCAGTTGACGATGTGAAACAAAAGGTGACACTGAACCTCAAAGATACCTTTGGATTGGCATGTCCTACCCCCAACTTTGTACTTCTTTTACGACCTCTCCAATCTTTGGTGCAAGAATGGCGACACCTCCTTCGCAAATCGACTTTGATCATTCTTGGTTTGGAGTGATGCTTGATTGGCAAAGCCCATTCGATTGTGAGTCTGTGTATGTGGAAGCGTGCCTCAAAGATGATGTACCACCTTCGGCCTACCGATTCGACATGCCCTACATGGATGACAGTGAGAAGCCCTTACTTAGTTTTGGATTGTCATTCCCGATTTGAACAGAACAGCATCGTCGCAACCGAGCAAAAAGACCCGGTCTTTGGCCGGGTGTGAGTGTGAACCTTCTTAGAAGAAGACAAAGTTGTCTCCTGACATGCTGACCTTGAAAAAACAAACCAGGGCATCAGTTTAGATTTCAAACACTGTTTGCAGTCCGTTTTTCCATGCTTTTCGTGACCAAATATTTGAGCAGATGGATGGAGAAGACAGTTGAGGCTCCATCCAACAAAGCTCCTCATAGGATCTTAGGATATCATCAGGGACGCCTGATGACGTACCTGTCTTTTTTGACGAATAGTTGAAACTCTTGAGCAAGCTGCTCTACAACCCTGCACTTCGAGTCCAACTTCCGCTTTTCCTTCGCGTCTTTTGTGTCGTTTGGAAAAAAGCTGTTGCTTCTACTACGGACACTTGAAATCAGGAGATCCGATAGGAAACCAGGCGCTCAGTTGTGCTTCAATGTCTGATCTAAGTGCGCGTTTTTTTGGCGACGGTGTGGTTGTTGTTGTTGTTGTTGTTGTTGTTGTTGTTGTTGTTGTTGTTGTTGTTGTTGTTGTTGTTGTTGTTGTTGTTGTTGTTGTTGTTGT